>OW388294.1:63979635-64132135 GCA_936450465.1 Gibbula magus
CTGAAATTAACAATTTCGGTTAGTTTAAACAGTAACTAAACTACCCTCACTAAGTAATTTTCATGTACTAATAACAGTGGACTGAGATTTTGTGTATGTTTTATGATGTTATTATAATTATTCAATAGTTTTGTTACCAATTTTGTGCACTGTTACAAGCTATAATTCCTGGTTCTACCACAGAGGAAACTTTGTATCTGTTAGGTCACAACAATGTATCATTTGTTGTATTCTAGATAACCAGTGTTATCACATGTATCAGTGAGTGAGTGAGTGAGTTATTGTTTAAAGGAATATTCCAGCGTAATTTCAAATTAATTCCCATAAAAGATTGAGTTATCAGGTATTTTCTCACAAAATATGTTTGTATTTGGTCAATCGGTTAAATAATTACATCAAATATAAACCGTCACTTTGGCTCGACGTGGGGGCCGCCATCTTTCTTGAAAACCTGCGGTGAATGACACACCAACGTAATCCGTGCAAGGAGTTTCGATTATAAACTCCGTACATCATTGTGCGGTAGAGTTTGTACAATAAACTAGACTCACTGTCTGTTTGCGCTGCGCACTTGTCATTGTGTGATGTGAATACGACTGATTAAAATTCCGTAGTGACAATACAATATAGGGGAAAACGATCATGGCGCTGAATACATCATATTTTCGTTAAGTTCTTCAAGGCTGTTTGTTTGAATGAAACATTCACAAAACGCGTAAGTGTTGTTCGCGCATGCGCATTGTTAAGTCAAGCACCATGACTAAGAAAGTTAGCCAGTTACAAATCAAATAATATTTCCAGATATCGTAATGGATATTAAATTGGTAATGGATTAGTAAATTTATCAACTAGGCCTACTTGAGGTGCAAAGAAATGTTTGTCAACGTCGAGAAAGAAATTTTGACACTCGTTTTATTTGCATTCGTTGACCAGCAGTTTGTGATTTTAAATACCTGAGGCAGTATTCAAAATTAAGGTTAATATATAATTATGTGTGGCTCATTCAGCAATTTATTTTAGACAGAACCCCGTTTTGACGTTTTATCAAATAATAAACCTTTCCTAATAAAATAATGATAAAATTTATAGTTGAGTAATTTTTTTTAGGATTATTAAATTGTTAGATATACATTTGTAAATAAATAATTGAACCTGCTTCAAGTAACTGTACTTCAATTAGTATATATCTGTAATTAATTCCAAATACACAATTCCACACTAACATATGTGTATTTAATGTGTAACTTGTAACGATCAATTCTTATTTTACTTCAGGATTTTCAAAATGCGTTGTAAATAGTCATATTGTTTAAATTACAATTATAATTAAAAAAAACGAAATCAAATAATTTTCAATCACAATGCAATGTCGAGTGTAGGTGACTTCGTAGGAGGATCCGGTTCGTAGGAGAATTTTTCGGTGAATTCGTCGGAGGATTTTTTGTTTTTAAAATACTGGATGATCGGCAATGTTAATTTTGATTATATATTTAATTTGTTGTTTTAATGAATAAAGTAATCTGGTAAGTATGAACTTTATTCATTGTAACAATTATATCAGCAATGATTTGACGATTAACAGGTGTCGCTGAAGATGAGAAGACTAATTTATTTTTTATCAGTGAACTAAGAATAAGATTACGTGACCGTAAGTAATTAACAATTAGCCTATCAATCAGTGCTGTTCTCAGATTAATGTCATATAAACTTACAAAATCGTAATTAAGTAACTTCATTATAATAATCTTCCTACGAATTCATCGAAATATCCTCCTACGAACTGGAATGGACTGCTTAATACTTACATCTTGTCAAAAGTTTTATGATGAATTTATCCCTAAAATATATATTCCGTCGTTAAAATGAAATACATGTACCTGGATATAGTGGATAATTCTGCAGACGAATATATATTTCTAAAATTTCACTTGCACATTATACAATTGTCTATGCGGAAACCAGTGATTTCGTGGGAGAGACCTATCGTGGTTTCGTTGGAGTGTCATAATATGTTTGTTAATTCAGAAATTAGTACCTTAACACTATTAACGCTAAGCAATTGAATAAGTTGAAATACTGATGGATATTTATAATAATATGGCTTAATATACTTTATTCTATAAATATGATAAATTGGACATTTAAGTATAAAATGCAATTCATCTTCGATATCGTCTTTACACATTTGGCATTTACGACTTGCATAATCTAAATTTTGGTATCTGCCGGTTTCTACCGCTAAGTTATGGGAGCTCGATCAGGGGTGTGTTGAGATGTGTTTATTGTCCTTTACTTTGTTGGCTACTTACCGTTTCATCTTCACCGGCAGCTGCTAATCTTCCAATCGTTGCTCATATCCGTTAAACTGTTTACACATGACATCATACTTACCCGATTATTTTTTTATTGATACAAACACAAAATGGGTAAACACTGCCGATCAGTTGGCATACTCTGTTCGAAACTCTCCCAGGAAATCACCGAAATTTACCAGAACTCACAGTAATGTTTTGATTAGTTCAGATAATCTAGAAACGTCGGTTTATGTGCGATGACCGCGCACCCAACGACGTAGGAAGACGTCTAGCATGCTGGACTATGTTTACATATTCTGCTGTCATCTATTTCCCCAATTATACGTCAAACTGCAGATGCTAATTACAAATGTTTTTACTAATATTATTTCCTAATATTGATATTTCAATTATTATATCCTAACTAATTTTAACAAGATATAACACTGATTCATTTCAATAATATCTTCATGAAAATCTATAACAATAAGAAAATTATCATAATTTACATCAATTGAAATAATAAGTCCAAATAGTAGGCCTAATGCCGAAATTATAAATCATAAAACAATCATACATAGACCATAATTCGTAATCAAATTGGTCTCGTACGAACAGTGACATGAATTTTAATGGAATACAATAAAATCATAATAATTAAGTTTCAGATCAATGAAACATATTAAACGATCAGAATAAAATACACAAAGAAAAAAGCCTATGTCTGGTCGAATCAAATATATCTTAAATACGTACATACGAATTAAGGTTTGATTACGAACTCGTCACAATACACCGAGGCTTCGCTTAGTTTAGGATTCGCTCTGACTTGCAAACGAAATATCGTTATGAAAATCAATTTAATTACTACTAATAAACTGAATTTCCGTAAAATATGTGTTATTTTACTATTGAATGTATATCAACAAGGGTATTTCAGAAGTAATTTAAATTTAAATACTTATGAAATGGTCTAGATTTTTTTTTCAAAATTATCAAAATGTCCAGACCTCCGTCGCCCGAACGTGAACAGCGCATAGAGTTGCACATCTTAATATTGTCCAACCATATATTCCCGATTTTGTTCAGCAATCTACTGTTAAAAATCTTATATTTATTTGATCTGGGGATCGTAAATTATTACTTTTGGGCAGCGGGGCGATCATACCCCGTTCCTTACGGTTTTTAAAAAAACATGCATGACACGCCCGCACCTCTCGCCATTGAAAACAGCGGCGTCTCCTATTTTCGTGGTGTGTCTTTCATAGCGTAATCTCGTCGTTTCACGCTCTCGGCAACATGGCGGCGCCCTGTGAGTCCGATAATTACGTTTTTTTCTCTGTTTGAATTTTTATTACAGAAGTTGCAATGTACCTAAAAAATATTGGATAGGATGTATCGATAGCCCAAAAAACATTCTTTTATTAGCTTTATTTTCATTTTGCGGTGGAATATTCCTTTAACGCCGCTTCGGCAGTATTGCAGCCATTAGCGGCGATCACACATGTATCAGTAATCAGTATCAGTATCAGTAATGACTGTTGTGGTGATGGTGTTATTAATAGTCCAATCTACTGATGATCAAGATACACACAGGAACATTAAATACTGAATGATGTTTTGCATTTGAAGCAGTTATCGGAGAGTTGTCACCCCATGATCTTGGACTTTTTTGCATTACGTGAAATGAAGACACACTACATTGATTTTTATACCTATATTTTTAATAAAATGAATAATTCAGTCTTTGTTTCACTATCTCAAGACCAGTTAATGCAAAGTAGTAATTGGAGTAAAACGCTGTACATACAGTATCCATTGTTTTCATTCATCGTTTGTAAACGAGAATATCCTCTAGAATTTCGTTTCCACAAAAAATTCCCCGATAGAACCCTCCTTTTAATGTACTTACATCAGCTATACATCGCCAATTGCATGTATAAATTATAATTAACTTTGAATCTTTAAATAGATGAGCACGCCGTCAAACTCAAAACGATATTGCAAATTTTAGGTAAACCACCTGGGTAAAACTCCGAACAGTGCTCTGTGCGTTCATCATGTAGTTGAGAGTGAAATCGGCAAAGCTCAAAATGAGAATAAGAGAACGTGGCAAGAATTGAGAAAATGTTTGACGGGGATATATAACAAATGGTGAGATTAAATCTTTATCTATTCCGTAGATTTCACTAAAATCAGACGGGTGTCCACCAATAAAATCGGTGCATATAAATAATATATAACGTTAAACCTAATGATCGAGCCGAATGTTATATATCTATAATTAATTCAATACGGTCAAAATGCATTAATTTCATAAACATGACTTAATCAATGACAATTTTAAACTTCAGTTAAATTTGTTTTCTTGAAACTGGAATTAGGTAACAGCATCTATTATATAAACAGTTTTGCTTTAATTTAAGCCACATTCTGCACTTAGTTTTGTCAATGTGAATGTATTTGTAATACAAAATAGTTTTTCTGTCCGCCCCCAGCAAGGAATAATTCGTGTTAGTCTCCATCACTGGCTAATTTAGCGGCGCGCTGCACCTCAACTTAAAAATGTCCCATTTGCTGACACAGAAAAGTTGAGGAAATGCGGCAAAGCTTATAAATTTCCAAGTGATAGAGACTGTTGTGAACTTGGGCTTGCAGAGAGAAGTTGGGTTTAATCAAACTGGAAATAGTACAACATTCTCATTTTTGTCCATACTGTCGCCAAAGAGGGTAATGTTTGACAAACACTTTTTTTAAATAATTAAGATTAAAAATGACACTTGTGCTCGGTAAGATAGGCCCTACATGTTACTGCATGTTGAGTATGTAAACAATAATTTTGCATCATAAATGATAAATATCAATCTAAATAAATGCACATCGACATGTAAGCCATTTTTGCGGCTGTAGGACAACTCGTACCCAAAACGAACTCGTACCCACAAAAATCAGAGAACTCGTACCCAAATCCGCCGGAGAACTCGTACCCACTTTTATTTTTGGTATTAGATGTATTAATAATATAAATACAACTAATTATTATAGTATTATCAATCAAGAATAATGTATTTGTCTATAACTACAATTAAAAACAATAACTTTATAAATAATTTTTTTTTATTATTGTGTTATTATGTTATGTTACGAAACTATGAAATAAACATCACACAAAAACAATATTATTGTCTTGCCTCTCCTATTTATCTATAAAAAAATAAGTGGGTACGAGTTCTCCGATTTTTAGGGTACGAGTTATCCGTGGGTACGAATTCCCGGTGGGGACGAGTTCGTTTTGGGTACGAGTTTTCTGCATCCCATTTTTACTTGTTTTACTGTCATATTCCTTGGTTTTATTTTCATTTGCAAAACATTGATTTACGTTCTTGTCTGTCTGTAAAATAAAATGTAGGTCTATGTTATTTACAAACTTACAGTTACTCAGGTTTTGATGTAAACGTGTTGCATCATATCAAAGCCAACAATTCCATAAAGTTACTGTCAAGAAGGTTAAAAATAGCCGTTTTCAGTAAACTGCTTCTTCCTGTTTTGTACTAACCCAATCATCTCAATCATCCACTCGACGTTTAACACTGTGCGGAGTTTGTCAAGACGAATTTCACTTTCAAGTCGATATGTTGACGTTTTGATTTTGTTGAAGGAGAACTGTTATAAATAGGTGAGATAATCGAGAACTGGAGTAATGAAATAACTATGATATGACTTAGTATCCTTCTACCTGGTGCTGTCGCAATGTTGCTGTCGGGTAATGTGGGTGTGTAGCAGGCAGGTGAGTGGGCTCAGTTGATTTCGCCTTTTCCGTTTTCGGGCTGTTAGTCTTTAGTGTTAACTTCATCTAGGCCTAGACTGTCACACTGAGATTTCCAAAAACCTGTTCATCAAAATGACTTTGAGATCTGGAAATGTTAAACAGAACGAACGATTCATTGCTTCGCAAAGAAAAGCCACTGATCTTCATCTCAATCCAATTCTTGACTATATTCGACCTATAACCTCGAGTGATTGGTTTTCGGACACTCTATATCTTTTTACACCCTTTGGGAAGTTGTTTCTTTTTGTTTGAGTTGCAGGTTATATGCCATTATCACCATATGTGCTGGTGTTCTCATAATCACCATGGTCGGTTATGAGATATTCAACCTGTGGAAACCAATGTACTTTTGTCAAATTGAAATGAAACATTTTTAAGTAATGAAAGTGGGATTCGAACCTGAGGATCCATGTGTAATTTGTTTATGGAATGAAGGATTAAGTTAGAAACCCTCCTTTCGAGTCAGTCATGAGTGTATATTTCACTGATATATTTGGAACATGTCGTATAAATCAGCAAAATACCTCTTCAAAAAGTATATACAATTAATTTATAAATATAGTGTTCCGCGGAAGTGTAAGGCAAATAATGACCCGATTGCCTCGCGTTATGGCAACAATGCCCTCGCAAGTTTATGTGCCATAACCGTTCGGCAGCTGGTCATTATTTACTACATATCCTGATCGGGATATAAAGTCATACATTTTTAGCTCATCAGGCCTGAAAGGCCCGATGGGCTTATGGCATGGCATGGCATGGCATGGCATGGTGTCCGGCATCCGTCCATCCGTCTGTCCATCCATAAATTTTTCGCTTTTCGACTTCTTCTCCAGAACCAATGACTCCACAGAGCTGAAATTTTATGTGCATTCTAAATTGTAGTTTTCGTGACCCCATGACCCCAATCTAGGTCACAGGTCATGACCCAAAAACCTATTTTCATCTTTATCTCAAGTATGTAAAGCTCTAGAAAGGTGAAATTGTAATTGTAGGATTGGTGACCCTGTGACTCCAAATGTGGGTCACAGGGGTCATGAACTAAAAAACCTATTTTTTGCTTGTTAACAATGTATTACTTGCGATAACTTAGATATTAAACCTTAGATAATAAATCAATGAAATCCTGATGAGCTACAGAGCCCATGGCTCTTTTTTTTTAATATTAAATGGGCTTAGTGCATTTCCGCATGAAAACAGTAAATAAGGTTTGATTTTCTAAGGTTCTCATTTTTAACCCTTTTATGAAAGAAAATTGTCAGGTGAAAAAAGTCTTTGCACATTAAATTAACTGCAAATTGTCAGTTAAACAAAAGTCGCAAATTTGTCTTCCAGATTGTTATTAAAACATACATCATCATCATCATCATCATCAGTTTCCAATAATATAAAAAAGATTATAACAAATAGTCTGATTTCTATAAAGTTGCTATTCCTGATATATAATTTTCAATTACCTCTAAAAAGTTATTTGTATCGAGCTGGACAGCGACACTTACTGTTCCTCAATATCTTTATATAAAACCCTTTTTGCGGAAATGTATTGTTTTTGAAGTGTTTAGAAAAATGTACAAATATATATTGGGATATGATAAAATATCCCAAACAGGATAAAATAATCCAATCGGGATATATTATCCCTTCCAGTGAATTTCCCCTACCTGTCAGTCCCTAATGATTTCAGTGTTTTTTTTTAGATTTATGGCAATGAATTGTGCTTTATCTGGAAAACTATTTATTTTAGTCTGCAACATCAATCACTATATAAAGCAAGATACCTACAGAGGCCATGGTTATAGTCTACTTCTAAAAAGAACACTAAAATTTGAAATCTTGTGTAGACATTCTTTTCCCAGCAGTTATAATTGCATATATTAATGAATCTCTTATTCTGATTTAAGCAGTGTTAAACAATAACTGGGGGCGGGATAGCGTAGTGGTTAGTGCATTCGGCTTCGGATCAAGAGGTCTGGGGTTCAAATCTTGCCAGGGGCACGGCAGCTTTGTCTGCAGTAGAAAACTGTTCTACACGCAATAAGGTTTGGGTGCAATGCTACACTGAATTTCAGCGTAGTACCACCCATGGTTTCGCTAGTTCCAGCCGATGCTCGCAGGTTTCACCGCAATGCATAGCTACATGGCGGCAGGCTTTCTCCCTGAAATAATACTAGCAGCTGCCATATAAGTGAAATACTTTTGAAAGCGGCGTTAAACCCCAAGTTTCCTCAGCTCACCTTAAACAATAACTCACTATGTCTTCAACCTTAGTTAATAAATCATGCAATTAATGAACTACAGAACCAATAGCTTTTTTATGGAATTCAAATGAAAAATAATAGATAATAAAGAAATATTTACACTCAAAACCTGTTATATGACTTTTACGAAAGATGTGCAAATTTGTGTACACATGACCCTCACTCTCACTCGGGTAATACAAACAAACAAGCATTTTGTAAAGGTCATATGACAGGCTTGTTCGGTTAGTAATCTCTCTAAATATGGATGGTGCCCCTGCAACATCTAAGCTTGTGTCCTTTCTCGTCCTCCGACTTCTATGGGGCAGTACTAAGAAACGCAGGGGTATGAGTAAGGCTGTGCAATTTTATTGCAAAAGAGAGTTGTGCAATAAGCGTATTGCAATACGATTTTCATATCGCAATATATTGCACCAACATATATTAAGTCAAATTTATTCATTCATCTTGTAAAAGGCACATTTACTGGCTTAATTTGTGCTAGAATATGTGGTGGACTGTGTTACAAATGATCTTATTAAAGATCTGAAAGTCATTTGATCTAATATGTCATGTTTAAACTGCAAAAAGAAGTAAAAAAGTTGAATGTAGAGTTCATTTAGCATGTTGCAATATCATTGCCACTGGTTAAAATGGTTTCTAGAAAACTATTTCATTGTCACGTATTGCAATACATTACAGTTCATCAATACGTATCGCAATGCAAAAATTGAGGCTATACACAGCCCTAGGTACGAATGTTACATTTGATTTCATTTAAATGAGATTAATATATTCTATGTAAATGTATAAACTCATTAGAATTTGTCTTGTTTACAGATAGCAAGGAAAGGAGTTTGACAAGCAGGATTGCAGCTTATGGTGTATTAGGAAGAAAAGGTTAAAGTGAATGGAATCTTGTATGCATAAACATTCAGCTGTGGAGGGAAAGACTGACACAAACTGAGTGGTATCATCTTCAACAAGATGAATAATTATATAATAATTGACTCAGAGGGTCAAGTCCTTGAAATATTTATAGGTTCACATGGTACCCAAGATACACGAGGTGCACAAGATACACGAGATGGACAAATTACACAAGATACACAGGGTATACAGGGAGCTCCAGGTATACATGGTACACCCGGTACACAAAGAATACAAGGAGTTCAAGGTACACAAAGAGCTCAAGGTATACAAGATACACCCGGTACACATAGTACACCAGCTCAAGGTATACACGATACAACCGGTACACAAGGTACACAAAGAGCTCAAGGTATACAAGATACAACCGGTACACAAGGTACACAAAGAGCTCAAGGTATACAAGATACAACCGGTACACAAGGTACACAAAGAGCTCAAGGTACACAAGATACACCCGGTACACAAAGTACCCAAGGATCTCAAGGTACACCCGGTACACAAAGTAAACAAGGAGCTGAAGGTACACAAGATACACCCGGTACACAAAGTACACAAGGATCTCAAGGTACACAAGATACACCCTGTAAACAAGGAGCTGAAGGTATTCAAGATACTCTAGGTGAACAAAGTACACAATGTTTACAAGGACCTCAAGGTACACACGGTACACACAGGAATCAGAGAGCAAAAGGTGTTAAAGGTGTTAAAGGTGTTAAAGGTGTTAAAGGTGCAAAAGGTCTGAAGAAAACCATTTCAACACAAACTAGTTACCAGTGTAGTGAATGTGGTAAATCCTTAATGGGTGCGGGTCGGCTGCGGATACACTTGTTGAATCATACTGTAGAGAGCCCACATAAGTGCAGTGAATGTGGTAAAACCTATCCAAACAAACGTCGGCTGCAAGATCATATGAGAAGTCACACAGGTGAGACACCATTCATGTGTAGTCAGTGTGGTAAAATGTTTGTTCATAGAGGTAGCCTTAGTAGTCATATGGCATTCCATACCGGAGAAAAACCCTTTGAGTGCAGTGTGTGTCAGAAAACATTTCATATTGTTGGTGCCCTCAAGAAGCATATGAGAATTCACACTGGAGAGAAGCCATTTGGATGTAGTGATTGTGATAAAATATTTACAAGAATAGATCACCTCCGAAGACACATGATAACCCATTCAGGAGAGAAACCTCACCATTGTGAAGAGTGTGGTAAATCCTACGTAGAATTGAATGATTTGAAGACGCACATCAGAGTACATCATACCGGAGAAAGGCCGTACCGTTGTGACGAATGTGGCGCAGCATATGCTGACTCAAGGAGCCTGCGAAACCACACAAAACTTCATACCGATGATCATGTTGCTTGTTCTTATCAATGTTCTATTTGTGGTAAAACTTATACAAATTCAAATTACCTGAAAGCACACATGAGAATCCACACTGGAGAGAATTTATTTAAGTGTACAGTGTGTGATAAATCATTTATTAGATCATTTGATCTGAAATCACACATGAAAATCCATAGTGGAGAGAAACCATTTGAGTGTAAGGTGTGTGAAAAAAAATTTGGAAGACAAAGTGATGTGAATGCACACATGAAAATCCATACTGGGGAGAAACCATTTGGGTGTAACGTGTGTAACAAAACATTTGTAAGATCAAGTTGCGTTAGATCGCACATGAAAATACATACAGGAGAGAAGCGATACAAGTGTCACAAGTGAGTGTCATGGAGCATATGCAGACGAAAGGAGTCTGAAAGAACACATGAAAATTCACATTGGACACTAAACCTTAAATCTGATGATTGTTGCTCAGTCAATATGTCCCGAACTTAAACTTGAGATTGAACACAAGGAGAAATCATTGGACATATTGATGTACTGAGAGCAAGCGTGGTAAAACATTTACAGATCTTACAAGTTAGGATCATGCATCCCTTGTCGCGAGGGGCATCTTTTTCATGCTTAGAAACAATCAAGAATCTCTTAAAGAAGCATCACACTCTCTTAGTCTGAATAAAGAAGTTGTCATCCATATACATGTCTTTATTGTTTCAGAAGCCATCAAAGTTTGTTCATTTGGTCTTGATCCCCCTTAAATATGGGATGTACCCTGAAACCTTTAAATGACTTTCTCTTCGAAACCGTTTGACATAGAAAATTCAAAATTTCAGAAAAACATCTTTGTTAGATGGAGATTAAAGTGTATTTAGTTTGGTCTTGAACCCCTCTCATATATGGACGTGGCAGGGATTTTACCTTATAATCTTTAAACAACTTTTCCAGTGAAGAACCAGTAATGCTAGAAAGCTCAAAATTTGAGAATATGATCTTTAGGCTGTGGAGACTATGATTTAAAATTTCAGTTCCCTACTTAAAGGAAAGATGCAATAACATATGGTCCAAATCGGATTCATTAAAATGGGATGTCATTTTGACAATTGCTCGATTTAAAATTTCTGAAATCAGGTCATAAATTACTTATACATGTATACGGCTTTTAAAAAAAACGCCTAATTTAGCCCCGGCGACCAGAATGAAAGTCTGCGTGGGTGTGGCCCGTGAATGGATGACTTCTGTGATGTATCTTGAAGAATCTCATTATCGCTGATAGTCATAATTCAACGTAATTTCGCAACATTTTGATTGTTAATTTCACCAAGAAATCTTCAATAAACCAACTTAAATTTCCCATATATCGAATATTTAGATATCCAACTAGGTAATTCGGCAGATGACAATTACACAATTAGTACATAAACATGTCTTTTTGGCGATGTAATACACCTCATAAATTCATTTAGCAGCAGTGATAATCATCATTAATTAATAAACGAGATTTGGCAGAGTAGCTGTCTAGCTGGTCCAATCTGTCGCTTATCACAGTCACACATCAGTGAGCATTTTCAAAATGAATCGCCCAACTAATTGCGGTATTGGGTGAATTAAAATCGTCTTAATTATCAATTGCAAGTGTATATTGTCTCGATTTTATGCTCAATTGATTCCGATATACAATATACGTAAAGTTAATCATCTGTCATTCTTGAGAAAAATGCATTTCATCAGATCTTTAAAAAATAAAGGCATAACAGAGGTGCATTATAAAGTGTTGGACCCCTTTAATGATTATGATCAAATGTCCAATGTAATTTACTATTGGTTTTAATCACATCAGCTTTTAAAAAAGCCACATTCCATGCATGGAATACCATTAATGGGTTGGGGAAGAGACATATAAACTATATAATTCACTGGTTGTGAAATTAACCGGCCTGTAGTTGGAGTTCAGGGTCTTCATGTTATGTAATTGAATTGTGTTGACCTGACTCAGCTGAAGGGAGAGTTCCCACTGCCTGGTGAAAAAAAAAGGACCAGTTCAGAGGTTTCTGGTTATTTCAAAGATCTGTGCTCTGTCACAGTCTGTGGGTTAGACTGGTCACTATGCGAACGTAACACGAGGGAGGTGACACCAGTAAATTGTTCTTGTTTTTTCTTCTTCTTCTTCTTAAGAATTGAACTGATCCTGAGGGATGGTTCAGGTAGGCCTCTTTTCGATTTCTTCTCCAAAACCTTTTGCCCTAGGGAGCTGTTACCTTAATTATGGGTCACAGGGATCACGACCTAAAAAAAACTATTTTCATCTTCTCCAGTTTGAAAAACTCCAGCAAGCTGAAATGTTGAATAAGAACAATGATGAGCATTTGCTTGATACGGTGCTAGTATCTGCATTGAAACGTCGCACTCATATCAATAAAGAAGTTGACTATCCATAGAACTTCTTCTCATTCATCATACCAGCTTCTAAAATGCCTCTCAATGAAAGCTGAAATGTTGTTACAGATTCCTTGGCTAATCGGGATTCTAAATTGAAGATTTGATGACCCTGTGACCCGATATTATGATTAGTATTAGTATAGCACCCGACAGCCACAGTACAGCGCCAGTTTAAGCGTTGTTCTATCCCTATAATGCTGAGTGTCAAGCAAGGAAGTGAAGAGAAGGCTACTCTGCCCCAAATCGTGTTATATTTCACTGTATATGGTCCTACATGTACACATGTTTTATCCTTGAGTCTGCACATGCAGGACGGAACGCAGCACGAAAGCTGCCCCAACATGATGTGTAAGGCTACCTCTGTAAGAAAACATTTTACCGCAATGAGAACACATGAATGATGCCTCAAATATTCTCCTGCAGTTTACTTTATTTTAGTTAAATCGACTCTTGATGATTTGAAAGAAGACATTTGGGTTTGAGTCTCTTAGTAGCATATCTTAATTACGTACTACAAGTCAAGGAGACCTTTTAATATTCTTAGGTACTGTAAGATAACAAAACGTTGTAAACATGTGTCTGTACTTTATTTTGAATCATTTGACAAATACATGCTGTACCCTTCTTCAAGTAGACACTACCCTTCCATACTCGGGCTTCTTCAACGGGCCCTCTGTTTTCTCTTTGGCCGATAGTTCATCAGTTTCGTTTCTTCCGTCTGTGATGTCAACATCTATAACATGAAGAAAGAAATAATTGTGTGAAAGTACTATTGTGAATGAGCTTTATCAACAGACATCATTAACACAGTACCTTATGACTGCTAAAAATGACGAAATAGCTCTTGTTAGATAAATAAGAATAACTAAATTACATACCTTCTCCGACATTATCTGTTGTGTTCGGCAGAAATTCACTGGCAACTGGATAAATTTAAATCTTATGCAGATGAATGTAGTTTGTTTTCAAACAACTTTAAAACAACTTATTGGTGAGTGTCTACACATGTCATACGCCTACAAACATAAAACAAAACTAATTTTTGGTGAAATAGTATCCCATTCAACAATAACGAGCAATGAAAATGTTAACACATTGCGCAGCCTCCACATGATGTCATCATAACTTGCAAGATGGTGGACAATCAGTCGACAGAACTGCCTCTTTAATACATCCCCTTCTGTTCTTATTAGAGATTCGCCCAATAACTGATACAGTATGTAAAATCAATCCACTTCACATAAATAAAAAAGATAGTCACCTGCGCAATATTCAATGTTGCTGATATATTTTATTTCGTTTTTAATTTATTGGAAGTTTCACATTTCAATCCGAGTTTTTGTAAGTTCCCGGGATTAAGGGGAAGTAACTCTAATAGCGAGCTGCGGTTCGATCGTGTTGGTGACTTCGCTGCGGTGAAGCCACGCTTTGTAGGCATTAACATCCTTTTTTGGGGTACAAAATTCTTGAACCAACCTAAGCAACCTAACCAACATAGCCAACTAGTAAACAGCCCATGCAATCAACCTATTCAACCTCTAGTCAACCCAATGTAATCAACTTAGTCAAATTTTATCAACTCAACATATCAAAATACATAAACCTACATTATCAAGCCAGTCTACCTCACTCAACCTACTTATGCATATGAACAATTATTGGATATGAACTCTGAAGTGTTATGAATTATTGAATATGAACTCTGAAGTGTTATGAATATTGAATATGAACTCAGAAGTATATTGAATTTGAAGAATGAATATGGATATGGACATATGAACATATGGAGTATGAAGTGAATGAATGTTTGTATTGAACATGGAACCATATCAAGTGAATTAAAGGTTGTGTACAAGAATATCAACTTTGTTTTGCCTACAAAAAGTTCAAGAATTTTTGATAAAATGGAAACTCTAGACAGAATAGGCTTTAACGGTTCCATGCAGGAAATTGAAGTAAATCCAGAAGATTCTGTAAGTCAAACTTCCAGAAGTTCCACAAAATCTCTATTGACAAAGGTTGCAGCTAAAAAGGCAGCTCTGCTTGTGCGTTCACAGAACTTAAAGAGATCTCAGGAAATTAAGCGTCGTCAGATGGAACTTAATGAACTTCAAGAGAACCTAGATATTGAGACTGATATTGCTATGTTAGAAGCAGAAGAGATGATTTATGCAGGGTCATGTAACATATCTACAAGTCAAGTGAAACATGAATCTCAGAGCACTCCTAGAAAGGTAACTGAAGATAGAAAGCATGTAACAGAGAATGAAAGCCTAACTACAGATGAAGCAAATAATGACAGGTATAGTCAGTCAGCATTACTGAAAGTAATTAATGAACAAGATGAACAAATCAGGATTCTTCAACAGCAAGCTGCGGCTGAACTTGACTCAAAGCCAAGATTGTACACTCCCAGACCAGAAGATCAAGTAAAGACTCCAGATACACAAGTCAATCAAGGTAATGAAGCACAACCATTGTCTATACAAAAACAGATGCTCAACATTCTCCAGCTACCCAAAACTGAATTAATGACATTTGATGGAAACCCACTCAGATATTGGATGTTTATCAGGTCATTTGAAAGTAGTCTAGCAGATTCTGGGGCCAGTGATAGCGTCAAATTAAACCGTCTACTGCAATATTGCACTGGAAAAGCCTTGTCAGTAATTGAATGTTGTGCTATTATGGAGCCTGATGTTGGTTATGCAGAAGCAAGGAGACTTTTGAGTGAACGCTTTGGTAATCAATTTATTATTTCAAAGGCCTGGGTACAGAAAGTCACAGAACGTCCAAGCTTACGACCAGGTGATGGTGCTGAACTACAACGGTATTCCGACGATATCAGAAGTTGCGTCGTGACGTTATCAGCAATGGGTCGCATCAATGAAATTGACAACCAGATCAGAATGAGCAAGATCGTGGAGAAGTTACCAACATTTCTACAAGGAAGGTGGAGGAGAGAAGCAGTTGGTGTCCTGAGAAGTAGAGGATATTATCCAGACATATATCATCTGGCAAGTTTTCTGGAGACAACAGCAGAGGAAGCTAATGATCCAGTTTTTGGCCAGATGAAACCAAAGAGCAGCCACAGTCACAAGGGTAATTTTATTTCCAACTTCAATGTTCAGACCAAGCCTGGAGTGAATGTCAGAAGGAGGTATCGATGACTTGCTCAAGAAAGGTTATGCCGAAATAGTCCCTGAAGGTGAAATTAATGCTACCAACAGACCAATATGGTATATTCCTCACCATGCTGTGATTAATCCTCAAAAACCAGATAAACTTAGAATAGTCTTTGATTGTTCTGCACAATGTGGAGGCCAGAGTTTGAATTCAGAGGTTCTACAGGGACCAGACCTTACCAATAAACTGATAGGTGTACTTCTAAGGTTCAGACAGTTTCAAGTTGCCTTTATGGGGGATATTGAAGGCATGTTTCACCAGGTGAAAGTGAGCACAAGACACAAAGATGCACTAAGGTTCCTATGGTGGCCCAATAAGGACAGAAGTCAAGTTCCCAAGGTTTACAGGATGACGGTACACCTGTTCGGTGGTGTGTGGAGCCCAAGCTGTGCTTCATATGCAGTGAGACGAACAGCTGAAGATAACGCCAACGACTTTGACCCTGAAACAGTGGAGATGGTGCTTGAAGACATGTATGTTGATGACTGCTTGAAATCTGTGCCATCTGAAGAAAAGGCCATTCAACTTATTCAACAGTCAAGTGAACTTCTGTTAAAGGGCGGTTTCCGAATGACGAAATGGACAAGTAACAACAGAGCGGTGTTGGAATCTGTACCAATTGAGGAGAGAGCCAAAGAATTAAAGAATATTGACCTTGCCTGTGAATTGCTACCTCAAGAGAGAGCCCTGGGAGTGAAATGGAGTACAGAGTATGACACACTTGGATTCCAGATCAGATCAAAGGTAAAGCCACACACAAAGAGAGGTGTCATGAGTATAATAGGATCGATGTACGATCCGTTGGGATTCATCTGTCCGGTCGTCCTAAAGGCTAAAATTATCTTTCAACAGGAATGTCGTCTCCATAAAGGATGGGATGAGGCCCTGGAACAAGCAAACAGTGAAAAGTGGACAAAATGGCTTCAACAGTTACCAACAATTCAGTCCTATCATGTTGATCGATGTCTGATCCCTGCCAGCTTCGTAAACTACAAGAGTGACATACATCACTTCGCCGATGCATCCATGGATGGATATGGAACTGTGTCATATTTGCGGACACTCAATGACGATGGACAGATTCATTGCGCATTCGTCATCGGAAAATCTCGTCAAGCGCCACTGAAACAACTTACTGTTCCACGCCTAGAATTATCAGCAGCAGCCATGGCAGTGAGAATAGATCAACTCCTGCGTAGAGAACTGAGAATAGAAATCAATCAATCCTTCTTCTGGTCTGACAGTACAACAGTACTCCATTATATCAAGAGCGACACTCTGCGTTTCAAAACATTTGTTGCCAATCGGGTGAGTGCGATTCACTCAGGGTCTTCACCGGACAACTGGAGGTATGTCTCGTCAGAACATAATCCAGCAGATGATGCATCCCGCGGTTTAGAGACTGAAGAAATCCTGCGACAAGTCAGATGGACTCAAGGCCCAAGCTTTCTGTGGCAAGAAGAAGATAAATGGCCTGCAGTACCAACTACATTAGAAGTGCCTGAGAGCAGTCTTGAAGTGAAGAAAACAGCTGAATGCTACACACAGGTAAACACTTCTGAGACACCAGCATATTCATCTGAGTCAGTGATGGACAAACTGATACACAAGTTCTCATCATGGATGAAACTGAAGAAAGCAACAGCATGGCTTCTCCGCTACAGGCTTTGGATCCGCGATAGAAAATCTTGGGAAAATTGCAAATCGGCTGATTTGCGTCTGACAGTGAAGGAATTAGACAAAGCAGAGACAGAAATAGTGAAATATGTTCAACGGCGTCACTTTCAAGAAGAAATACAGTCACTCAAAATGAATGATCATGTCAAGAAATCAAGTAACCTGTATAAACTTCAGCCCTTCCTAAATGAAAACAGTATTCTCTGTGTAGGTGGCAGATTGACAAATGCACCAATCTCTGAAATGGCGAAACACCAAGCAATTCTTCCAAAGAATCATCACATTGGAAATCTGCTGATTTCTCAATGTCATCAAAACCTGGGACATTCCGGAAGAGAACACGTCCTGAGTCAACTACGACAAAGATGGTGGCTACTCGGCGCTCGAGCTTCTATCAACAAGAATCTGCGGACATGCATCCACTGTCGAAGATATCAAGGCCGTCAATCGTCACAACAAATGGCGAGTCTACCAAAGGAGAGAGTTACTCCATACAACCCGCCATTCACCTTCGTTGGAGTAGACTGCTTTGGACCATTCCTTGTAAAGGGGGTAGAAGTATGGTTAAACGTTATGGATGTTTATTTACATGTTTGACAGTCAGGGCGATACACATTGAGAAGCTGGATTCTCTAGATACAGACTCCTTCATCAACGCACTGGTGAGGTTCGAGGCTAGACGGGGCCGGCCGAAGATAATCCGTTCGGACAATGGGACCAACTTTAGAGGGGCGAATCAGGAGCTACGACAAGCTATTAATGAGTTGGACCAGCAGAAAATCTACAACTCATTGTTGCAGCGAGACATACAGTGAATATTCAACCCACCTGCGGCCTCTCACATGGGAGGCGTTTGGGAGCGGCAAATTCGGACTGTTCGAAAGGTGTTGTCGGCTCTTGCTAAGCAAAATGGACTGTGTGATGAGGGACTCAATACGCTTTTGTGTGAGGCAGAATCTATCATTAACAGCAGACCCATCACTGTTGTTTCTGATAACTTGAAGGACTGTGAACCATTAACCCCCAACCACCTGCTTTTACTTCGATCCAACACTCTGCCGCCAAAGGGTATCTTTCAGAAAAATGATGTTTATGGTCGAAGATGGCGTCACGTGCAGTTACTCGCTGACACGTTCTGGAAAAGGTGGATAAAGGAGTAACTACCAAATCTACAGCTGCGACAGAAATGGTTGCAGCCGTCTGTGAATATCAATGTCGGCGACATTGTACTTGTGACTCATGAAAATACTCCACGCAAGTTGTTGCCTTTGGCTCGGGTCACAAGAACTCTTCCTGGAAGAGACGGATTGGTCAGATCCGTAGAACTGAGGATGCGAGGTTCGACGTTTGTGCGGCCAGTGCACAAAATCTGCATCTTGGAGCATGTTGAATGAACATTAAGTGAAATTGATATCAGTGTGTGGCAATGTCATTGAAAAGTAGTTTATTTTGCAGATTGCAGAATTTGTTTCAAGGACATTTCAATCTATTTGTAGGATTTAATTTTTGTAAGGAGTAAATGTTTGCTTTTGTAAGGCTTCACATTTAGGGGCCGGGAATGTTGCTGATATATTTTATTTCGTTTTTAATTTATTGGAAGTTTCACATTTCAATCCGAGTTTTTGTAAGTTCCCGGGATTAAGGGGAAGTAACTCTAATAGCGAGCTGCGGTTCGATCGTGTTGGTGACTTCGCTGCGGTGAAGCCACGCTTTGTAGGCATTAACATCCTTTTTTGGGGTACAAAATTCTTGAACCAACCTAAGCAACCTAACCAACATAGCCAACTAGTAAACAGCCCATGCAATCAACCTATTCAACCTCTAGTCAACCCAATGTAATCAACTTAGTCAAATTTTATCAACTCAACATATCAAAATACATAAACCTACATTATCAAGCCAGTCTACCTCACTCAACCTACTTATGCATATGAACAATTATTGGATATGAACTCTGAAGTGTTATGGTTTATTGAATATGAACTCTGAAGTGTTATGAATATTGAATATGAACTCAGAAGTATATTGAATTTGAAGAATGAATATGGATATGGACATATGAACATATGGAGTATGAAGTGAATGAATGTTTGTATTGAACATGGAACCATATCAAGTGAATTAAAGGTTGTGTACAAGAATATCAACTTTGTTTTGCCTACATTCAATGTTACAGGAATAAATCTCGAGTTCTTCCTCATGATCAGTATCAAATATTTGGAATATTCAAAATTAATATAAAACACACTTACATTAAGCATTCATGAGAAAAATACGGTCTAATACGATCCCAATGACGTTTCTACAAATTGGGTTCTATAACTTCCAATCAATCGATTACATAGCATTTATTAGCAAACAAAAGATGTCTGATTATAACAATATTTTATTGATGACTCTAATTTCTACATAGAAAGGTGGTCAGAGGAAAATGAGAAACTGTATCATTTGAAATTAGTATCGTCATTGTTTTTACTCATGTGACAAACATGAAAACTTCAGCATTAAATTGGCTCATTTTTGGTACTTAAGATACGAAAAGATAAGATAATACTTTATTATCCTGGAGGAAGTCCTTGTACATCAAACGTTTACAATATTTATGTTACTTGGGACCACAGACATTCATTCCAAGGATGAAGAATACTGAACATAAAAATGTAGGAGATATTCACTAAAGAGTTTACATACATACCTTCTCCGACATTATCTGTTGTGTTCGGCAGAAATTCACTGGCAACTGAATAAAATTAAATCTTATGCAGATGAATGTAGTTTGTTTTCAAACAACTTTAAAACAACTCATTGGTGAGTGTCTACACATGTCATACGCCTACAAACATAAAACAAAACTAATTTTTGGTGAAATAGTATCCCATTCAACAATAACGAGCAACGAAAATGTTAACACATTGCGCAACCTCCACATGATGTCATCATAACTTGCAAGATGGTGGACAATCAGGCGACAGAACTGCCTCTTTATTACATCCCCTTCTGTTCTTATTAGAGATTCGCCCAATAACTGATACAGTATGTAAAATCGACCCACTTCACATAAATAAAAAAGATAGTCACCTGCGCAATATTCAATGTTACAGGAATAAATTTCGAGTTCTTTCTCATGATCAGTAACAAATATTTGGAATATTCAAAATTAATATAAAATACACTTACATTAAACATTCATGGAAAAAATACGGTCTAATACGATCCCAATGACGTTTCTCAAAATTGGGATCTATAACTTCCAATCAATCGATGACATAGCATTTATTAGCAAACAAAAGTTGTCTGATTATAACAACATTTTATTGATGACTCTAATTTCTACATAAAAAGGTGGTCAGAGGAAAATTAGAAACTGCATCATTTGAAATCAACATCATTGCATTCCGTGTGTGAAGGATTAGTATCGTCATTGTTTTTACTCATGTGACAAACATGAAAACTTAAGCATTAAATTGGCTCATTTTTGGTACTTAAGATACGAAAAGATAAGATAATACTTTATTATCCTGGAGGAAATCCTTGTACATCAAACGTTTACAATATATATGTTACTTGGGACTACAGACATTCATTCCAAGGATGAAGAATACTGAACATAAAAATGTAGGAGATATTCACTAAAGAGTTTACATACATACCTTCTCCGACATTATCTGTTGTGTTCGGCAGATATTCACTGGCAACTGAATAAAATTAAATCTTATGCAGATGAATGTAGTTTGTTTTCAAACAACTTTAAAACAACCATTGGTGAGTGTCTACACATGTCATACGCCTACAAACATACAACAAAAATAGTTTTTGGTGAAATAGTATCCCATTCAACAATAACGAGCAACGAAAATGTTAACACATTGCGCAGCCTCCACATGATGTCATCATAACTTGCAAGATGGTGGACAATCAGGCGACAGAACTGCCTCTTTAATACATCCCCTTCTGTTCTTATTAGAGATTCGCCCAATAACTGATACAGTATGGAAAATCGATCCACTTCACATAAATAAAAAAGATAGTCACCTGCGCAATATTCAATGTTACAGTAAATCTCGAGTTCTTCCTCATGATCAGTATCAAATATTTGGAATATTCAAAATTAATATAAAATACACTTACATTAAGCATTCATGGGAAAAATACGGTCTAATACGATCCCAATGACGTTTCTCAAAACTGGGTTCTATAACTTCCAATCAATCGATGACATAGCATTTATTAGCAAACAAAAGATGTCTGATTATAACAACATTTTATTGATGACTCTAATTTCTACATAAAAAGGTGGTCAGAGGAAAATGAGAAACTGTATCATTTGAAATCAACATCATTGCATTCCGTGTGTGAAGGATTAGTATCGTCATTGTTTTTACTCATGTGACAAACATGAAAACTTCATCATTAAATTGGCTCATTTTTGATACTTAAGATACGAAAAGATAAGACAATACTTTATTATCCTGGAGGAAATCCTTGTACATCAAACGTTTACAATATATATGTTACTTGGGACCACAGACATTCATTCCAAGGATGAAGAATACTGAACATAAAAATGTAGGAGATATTTACTAAAGAGTTTACATACATACCTTCTCCGACATTATCTGTTGTGTTCGGCAGATATTCACTGGCAACTGAATAAAATTAAATCTTATGCAGATGAATGTAGTTTGTTTTGAAACAACTTTAAAACAACTTATTGGTGAGTGTCTACACATGTCATACGCCTACAAACATAAAACAAAACTAATTTTTGGTGAAATAGTATCCCATTCAACAATAACGAGCAACGAAAATGTTAACACATTGCGCAGCCTCCACATGATGTCATCATAACTTGCAAGATGGTGGACAATCAGGCGACAGAACTGCCTCTTTAATACATCCCCTTCTGTTCTTATTAGAGATTCGCCCAATAACTGATACAGTATGTAAAATCGATCCACTTCACATAAATAAAAAAGATAGTCACCTGCGCAATATTCAATGTTACAGGAATAAATCTCGAGTTCTTCCTCATGATCAGTATCAAATATTTGGAATATTCAAAATTAATATAAAACACACTTACATTAAGCATTCATGAGAAAAATACGGTCTAATACGATCCCAATGACGTTTCTACAAATTGGGTTCTATAACTTCCAATCAATCGATGACATAGCATTTATTAGCAAACAAAAGATGTCTGATTATAACAATATTTTATTGATGACTCTAATTTCTACATAGAAAGGTGGTCAGAGGAAAATGAGAAACTGTATCATTTGAAATTAGTATCGTCATTGTTTTTACTCATGTGACAAACATGAAAACTTCAGCATTAAATTGGCTCATTTTTGGTACTTAAGATACGAAAAGATAAGATAATACTTTATTATCCTGGAGGAAGTCCTTGTACATCAAACGTTTACAATATTTATGTTACTTGGGACCACAGACATTCATTCCAAGGATGAAGAATACTGAACATAAAAATGTAGGAGATATTCACTGAAGAGTTTACATACATACCTTCTCCGACATTATCTGTTGTGTTCGGCAGAAATTCACTGGCAACTGAATAAAATTAAATCTTATGCAGATGAATGTAGTTTGTTTTCAAACAACTTTAAAACAACTCATTGGTGAGTGTCTACACATGTCATACGCCTACAAACATAAAACAAAACTAATTTTTGGTGAAATAGTATCCCATTCAACAATAACGAGCAACGAAAATGTTAACACATTGCGCAACCTCCACATGATGTCATCATAACTTGCAAGATGGTGGACAATCAGGCGACAGAACTGCCTCTTTATTACATCCCCTTCTGTTCTTATTAGAGATTCGCCCAATAACTGATACAGCATGTAAAATCGATCCACTTCACATAAATAAAAAAGATAGTCACCTGCGCAATATTCAATGTTACAGGAATAAATTTCGAGTTCTTTCTCATGATCAGTATCAAATATTTGGAATATTCAAAATTAATATAAAACACACTTACATTAAACATTCATGGGCAAAATACGGTATAATACGATCCCAATGACGTTTCTCAAAATTGGGATCTATAACTTCCAATCAATCGATGACATAGCATTTATTAGCAAACAAAAGATGTCTGATTATAACAACATTTTATTGATGACTCTAATTTCTACATAAAAAGGTGGTCAGAGGAAAATGAGAAACTGTATCATTTGAAATCAACATCATTGCATTCCGTGTGTGAAGGATTAGTATCGTCATTGTTTTTACTCATGTGACAAACATGAAAACTTCATCATTAAATTGGCTCATTTTTGGTACTTAAGATACGAAAAGATAAGATAATACTTTATTATCCTCGAGGAAATCCTTGTACATCAAACGTTTACAATATATATGTTACTTGGGACCACAGACATTCATTCCAAGGATGAAGAATACTGAACATAAAAATGTAGGAGATATTCACTAAAGAGTTTACATACATACCTTCTTCGACATTATCTGTTGTGTTCGGCAGATATTCACTGGCAACTGAATAAAATTAAATCTTATGCAGATGAATGTAGTTTGTTTTCAAACAACTTTAAAACAACCATTGGTGAGTGTCTACACATGTTATACGCCTACAAACATAAAACAAAAATAGTTTTTGGTGAAATAGTATCCCATTCAACAATAACGAGCAACGAAAATGTTAACACATTGCGCAACCTCCACATGATGTCATCATAACTTGCAAGATGGTGGACAATCAGGCGACAGAACTGCCTGTTTAATACATCCCTTTCTGTTCTTATTAGAGATTCGCCCAATAACTGATACAGTATGGAAAATCGATCCACTTCACATAAATAAAAAAGATAGTCACCTGCGCAATATTCAATGTTACAGGAATAAATTTCGAGTTCTTCCTCATGATCAGTATCAAATATTTGGAATATTCAAAATTAATATAAAATACACTTACATTAAGCATTCATGGGAAAAATACGGTCTAATACGATCCCAATGACGTTTCTCAAAATTGGGTTCTATAACTTCCAATCAATCGATGACATAGCATTTATTAGCAAACAAAAGATGTCTGATTATAACAACATTTTATTGATGACTCTAATTTCTACATAAAAAGGTGGTCAGAGGAAAATGAGAAACTGTATCATTTGAAATCAACATCATTGCATTCCGTGTGTGAAGGATTAGTATCGTCATTGTTTTTACTCATGTGACAAACATGAAAACTTCATCATTAAATTGGCTCATTTTTGATACTTAAGATACGAAAAGATAAGACAATACTTTATTATCCTCGAGGAGATCCTTGTACATCAAACGTTTACAATATATATGTTACTTGGGACATCAGACATTCATTCCAAGGATGAAGAATACTGAACATAAAAATGTAGGAGACATTCACTAAAGAGTTTACATACATACCTTCTCCGACATTATCTGTTGTGTTCGGCAGATATTCACTGGCAACTGAATAAAATTAAATCTTATGCAGATGAATGTAGTTTGTTTTCAAACAACTTTAAAACAACCTTTGGTGAGTGTCTACACATGTCATACGCCTACAAACATAAAACAAAAATAGTTTTTGGTGAGATAGTATCCCATTCAACAATAACGAGCAACGAAAATGTTAACACATTGCGCAGCCTCCACATGATGTCATCATAACTTGCAGCTGTAAATGGGTACCCTGTGAGGCATAGAATGGTCCCCAAACTGAGCGCCACATATGGCTGCCGGTTGAATACTCCCCAGGGAGTTGAATTGGAAAAAAATGATTGGACGGTGAAAGAATGCCATTGACCAGGGGAAACAATGTAAGCGCCTTGAGCAACCACTAGTGGATGGATATGTGCGCTATATAAATATCCTAATAATAAAAGATGGTGGACAATCAGGCGACAGAACTGCCTGTTTAATACATCCCCTTCTGTTCTTATTAGAGATTCGCCCAATAACTGATACAGTATGTAAAATCGATCCACTTCACATAAATAAAAAAGATAGTCACCTGCGCAATATTCAATGTTACAGGAATAAATCTCGAGTTCTTCCTCATGATCAGTATCAAATATTTGGAATATTCAAAATTAATATAAAATACACTTACATTAAGCATTCATGGGAAAAATACGGTCTAATACGATCCCAATGACGTTTCTCAAAATTGGGTTCTATAACTTCCAATCAATCGATGACATAGCATTTATTAGCAAACAAAAGATGTCTGATTATAACAACATTTTATTGATGACTCTAATTTCTACATAAAAAGGTGGTCAGAGGAAAATGAGAAACTGTATCATTTGAAATCAACATCATTGCATTCCGTGTGTGAAGGATTAGTATCGTCATTGTTTTTACTCATGTGACAAACATGAAAACTTCATCATTAAATTGGCTCATTTTTGATACTTAAGATGCGAAAAGATAAGACAATACTTTATTATCCTCGAGGAAATCCTTGTACATCAAACGTTTACAATATATATGTTACTTGGGACATCAGACATTCATTCCAAGGATGAAGAATACTGAACATAAAAATGTAGGAGATATTCACTAAAGACTTTACATACATACCTTCTCCGACATTATCTGTTGTGTTCGGCAGATATTCACTGGCAACTGAATAAAATTAAATCTTATGCAGATGAATGTAGTTTGTTTTCAAACAACTTTAAAACAACCTTTGGTGAGTGTCTACACATGTCATACGCCTACAAACATAAAACAAAAATAGTTTTTGGTGAAATAGTATCCCATTCAACAATAACGAGCAACGAAAATGTTAACACATTGCGCAGCCTCCACATGATGTCATCATAACTTGCAAGATGGTGGACAATCAGGCGACAGAACTGCCTCTTTAATACATCCCCTTCTGTTCTTATTAGAGATTCGCCCAATAACTGATACAGTATGGAAAATCGACCCACTTCACATAAATAAAAAAGATAGTCACCTGCGCAATATTCAATGTTACAGGAATAAATTTCGAGTTCTTCCTCATGATCAGTATCAAATATTTGGAATATTCAAAATTAATATAAAATACACTTACATTAAGCATTCATGGGAAAAATACGGTCTAATACGATCCCAATGACGTTTCTCAAAACTGGGTTCTATAACTTCCAATCAATCGATGACATAGCATTTATTAGCAAACAAAAGATGTCTGATTATAACAACATTTTATTGATGACTCTAATTTCTACATAAAAAGGTGGTCAGGGGAAAATGAGAAACTGTATCATTTGAAATCAACATCATTGCATTCCGTGTGTGAAGGATTAGTATCGTCATTGTTTTTACTCATGTGACAAACATGAAAACTTCATCATTAAATTGGCTCATTTTTGATACTTAAGATACGAAAAGATAAGACAATACTTTATTATCCTCGAGGAAATCCTTGAACATCAAACGTTTACAATATATATGTTACTTGGGACATCAGACATTCATTCCAAGGATGAAGAATACTGAACATAAAAATGTAGGAGATATTCACTAAAGAGTTTACATACATACCTTCTCCGACATTATCTGTTGTGTTCGGCAGATATTCACTGGCAACTGAATAAAATTAAATCTTATGCAGATGAATGTAGTTTGTTTTCAAACAACTTTAAAACAACTCATTGGTGAGTGTCTACACACGTCATACGCCTACAAACATAAAACAAAACTAATTTTTGGTGAAATAGTATCCCATTCAACAATAACGAGCAACGAAAATGTTAACACATTGCGCAACCTCCACATGATGTCATCATAACTTGCAAGATGGTGGACAATCAGGCGACAGAACTGCCTCTTTATTACATCCCCTTCTGTTCTTATTAGAGATTCGCCCAATAACTGATACAGCATGTAAAATCGACCCACTTCACATAAATAAAAAAGATAGTCACCTGCGCAATATTCAATGTTACAGGAATAAATTTCGAGTTCTTTCTCATGATCAGTATCAAATATTTGGAATATTCAAAATTAATATAAAACACACTTACATTAAACATTCATGGGAAAAATACGGTCTAATACGATCCCAATGACGTTTCTCAAAATTGGGATCTATAACTTCCAATCAATTGATGACATAGCATTTATTAGCAAACAAAAGATGTCTGATTATAACAACATTTTATTGATGACTCTAATTTCTACATAAAAAGGTGGTCAGAGGATAATGAGAAACTGTATCATTTGAAATCAACATCATTGCATTCCGTGTGTGAAGGATTAGTATCGTCATTGTTTTTACTCATGTGACAAACATGAAAACTTCATCATTAAATTGGCTCATTTTTGATACTTAAGATACGAAAAGATAAGACAATACTTTATTATCCTCGAGGAAATCCTTGTACATCAAACGTTTACAATATATATGTTACTTGGGACATCAGACATTCATTCCAAGGATGAAGAATACTGAACATAAAAATGTAGGGGATATTCACTAAAGAGTTTACATACATACCTTCTCCGACATTATCTGTTGTGTTCGGCAGATATTCACTGGCAACTGAATAAAATTAAATCTTATGCAGATGAATGTAGTTTGTTTTCAAACAACTTTAAAACAACCTTTGGTGAGTGTCTACACATGTCATACGCCTACAAACATAAAACAAAAATAGTTTTTGGTGAAAAAGTATCCCATTCAACAATAACGAGCAACGAAAATGTTAACACATTGCGCAGCCTCCACATGATGTCATCATAACTTGCAGCTGTAAATGGGTACCCTGTGAGGCATAGAATGGTCCCCAAACTGAGCGCCACATATGGCTGCCGGTTGAATACTCCCCAGGGAGTTGAATTGGAAAAAATGATTGGACGGTGAAAGAATGCCATTGACCAGGGGAAACACTGTAAGCGCCTTGAGCAACCACTAGTGGATGGATATGTGCGCTATATAAATATCCTAATAATAAAAGATGGTGGACAATCAGGCGACAGAACTGCCTCTTTAATACATCCCCTTCTGTTCTTATTAGAGATTCGCCAAATAACTGATACAGTATGTAAAATCGATCCACTTCACATAAATAAAAAAGATAGTCACCTGCGCAATATTCAATGTTACAGGAATAAATCTCGAGTTCTTCCTCATGATCAGTATCAAATATTTGGAATATTCAAAATTAATATAAAATACACTTACATTAAGCATTCATGGGGAAAATACGGTCTAATACGATCCCAATGACGTTTCTCAAAATCGGGTTCTATAACTTCCAATCAATCGATGACATAGCATTTATTAGCAAACAAAAGATGTCTGATTATAACAACATTTTATTGATGACTCTAATTTCTACATAAAAAGGTGGTCAGAGGAAAAGGAGAAACTGTATCATTTGAAATCAACATCATTGCATTCCGTGTGTGAAGGATTAGTATCGTCATTGTTTTTACTCATGTGACAAACATGAAAACTTCATCATTAAATTGGCTCATTTTTGATACTTAAGATACGAAAAGATAAGACAATACTTTATTATCCTGGAGGAAATCCTTGTACATCAAACGTTTACAATATATATGTTACTTGGGACATCAGACATTCATTCCAAGGATGAAGAATACTGAACATAAAAATGTAGGAGATATTCACTAAAGAGTTTACATGCATACCTTCTCCGACATTATCTGTTGTGTTCGGCAGATATTCACTGGCAACTGAATAAAATTAAATCTTATGCAGATGAATGTAGTTTGTTTTCAAACAACTTTAAAACAACCTTTGGTGAGTGTCTACACATGTCATACGCCTACAAACATAAAACAAAAATAGTTTTTGGTGAAATAGTATCCCATTCAACAATAAAGAACAACGAAAATGTTAACACATTGCGCAGCCTCCACATGATGTCATCATAACTTGCAAGATGGTGGACAATCAGGCGACAGAACTGCCTCTTTAATACATCCCCTTCTGTTCTTATTAGAGATTCGCCCAATAACTGATACAGTATGTAAAATCGATCCACTTCACATAAATAAAAAAGATAGTCACCTGCGCAATATTCAATGTTACAGGAATAAATCTCGAGTTCTTCCTCATGATCAGTATCAAATATTTGGAATATTCAAAATTAATATAAAATACACTTACATTAAGCATTCATGGGAAAAATACGGTCTAATACGATCCCAATGACGTTTCTCAAAATTGGGTTCTATAACTTCCAATCAATCGATGACATAGCATTTATTAGCAAACAAAAGATGTCTGATTATAACAACATTTTATTGATGACTCTAATTTCTACATAAAAAGGTGGTCAGAGGAAAATGAGAAACTGTAATTTGAAATCAACATCATTGCATTCCGTGTGTGAAGGATTAGTATCGTCATTGTTTTTACTCATGTGACACACATGAAAACTTAAGCATTAAATTGGCTCATTTTTGATACTTAAGATACGAAAAGATAAGACAATACTTTATTATCCTCGAGGAAATCCTTGTACATCAAACGTTTACAATATATATGTTACTTGGGACCACAGTCATTCATTCCAAGGATGAAGAATACTGAACATAAAAATGTAGGAGATATTCACTAAAGAGTTTACATACATACCTTCTCCGACATTATCTGTTGTGTTCGGCAGATATTCACTGGCAACTGAATAAAATTAAATCTTATGCAGATGAATGTAGTTTGTTTTCAAACAACTTTAAAACAACCATTGGTGAGTGTCTACACATGTCATACGCCTACAAACATAAAACAGAAATAATTTTTGGTGAAATAGTATCCCATTCAACAATAACGAGCAGCGAAAATGTTAACACATTGCGCAACCTCCACATGATGTCATCATAACTTGCAAGAAGGTGGACAATCAGGCGACAGAATTGCCTCTTTAATACATCCCCTTCTGTTCTTATTAGAGATTCGCCCAATAACTGATACAGTATGGAAAATCGATCCACTTCACATAAATAAAAAAGATAGTCACCTGCGCAATATTCAATGTTACAGGAATAAATCTCGAGTTCTTCCTCATGATCAATATCAAATATTTGGAATAATCAAAATTAATATAAAATACACTTACATTAAGCATTCATGGGAAAAATACGGTCTAATACGATCCCAATGACGTTTCTCAAAATTGGGTTCTATAACTTCCAATCAATCGATGACATAGCATTTATTAGCAAACAAAAGATGTCTGATTATAACAACATTTTATTGATGACTCTAATTTCTACATAAAAAGGTGGTCAGAGGAAAATGAAAAACTGTATCATTTGAAATCAACATCATTGCATTCCGTGTGTGAAGGATTAGTATCGTCATTGTTTTTACTCATGTGACAAACATGAAAACTTCAGCATTAAATTGGCTCATTTTTGGTACTTAAGATACGAAAAGATAAGATAATACTTTATTATCCTGGAGGAAATCCTTGTACATCAAACGTTTACAATATATATGTTACTTGGGACCACAGATATTCATTCCAAGGATGAAGAATACTGAACATAAAAATGTAGGAGATATTCACTAAATAGTTTACGTACATACCTTCTCCGACATTATCTGTTGTGTTCGGCAGAAATTCACTGGCAACTGAATAAAATTAAATCTTATGCAGATGAATGTAGTTTGTTGTCAAACAACTTTAAAACAACTCATATGTGTTTCTTAGTCAGAAATACATCATATTCAGAATTCAACAAAGACTTAGAAGTTAGAATTTAATTGAAGTATTGTTTTGATGGGAAAGTTGCATGGAACGCGAGCTTTTAATGTTCTAAGATAGTAACTTAATATAAAAAAGAAAAGTTTTTCTTTTGCATCTTTCCCCAGCAGTTTACATCAGAGAGGATTCATCCGCGTAAACTTCAAACACCAATAACTTTGAGGTATATGCATCATTTCCAAATATTGAGAAAAATAAGAAACAGTAGTTATATCAAGTTGTTGATTGCAACATTTAGTCAAAATAAGTATTTTTTATCGTGTTTCTTCCGAAAAGCAGTAACTTATATATAATTACCTTGAACCAGGACGAGACAGAGGAGGATCAGATTCATAGCTTGACTCATCTTTGTAATCTTCTCACTTCTCTATGTTGACTTGATCTGGGCTCTTTATATAGGACATTTTACTCAAACACAAAAACCTGCACCAGTAAAATGAAGACATTATAGTTATTGTCACTAGTATTACTATTGACACTCTTAATCGCAAATGATATAACATTATATCCAACGGGTGTGCCAGAATGCACAATATGAATAAATATTATTGTCAAGAACATTAATACTTATAATTAAACATCATGTTGACATAATGGTATTAAAACTCTCTGATGATTATAGTTTATGCCTTTATGCATTTTATATATTACACATGGCATCATTTCCTTTTGATTTTATAACTATTAAATAGTTTGACTGTAGGCAATGATGCCAATATTATCAATAACGCCTCTGTCTGCTTGAATATAATGGTATGAATTAATGTATCTCATATAATGTTCTATGTGTATTAAGGGAGGGTGGATAAACTACGAAAGCAGCTATTGATGAATGGTTTCCTGAACTCATAATAATGTAACAAAGTTACTATACAGTATCAACCAATAACTAAGTTTACTTCAAAGTGTTTGTCGGTTTCTATTCGAAGCTGCATGGTTACACCCCTCGTGAATAATAATATTCTGAGAACAATATAACATGTGTATAATGTGTCCACTGGCAAAAATATCTTAAGACATAATCGTTTTAAAATTGATCCCATTTAAAGGAAAATTTATTTGCCAATAGAACAAACCTTTCAGGTCAACTTGTCTGCAAAGGTTTAAAGATACAGGTATTGAGAGAGGTTTAAATGAGCCACGTGGCGTGTTTACATATTCCGTTCATGTGAATACAAGATGTTTGTACACCCCTCTTGTCAATGATAACAACTAGATCAGGAAAACGTCATATAACACTCGTGACTATTCGTCAATAACAATACAAATTTATCAACATTTATTTTACTGGGAATTAAAATAGGCTTCACAAGGTTGTTGTGGATTTGTAGGAAGAACCAGTTGGGGGAGTAAATTTCGTTTTTTTCGTATAATATAATATATGTATAATGTATCCAATTTAGACGTTTCCTGGCAAAGAGATTTTAAAACATAATTATCTTTAAAATGATCCCAAATAATAATGGAAACATTATTTGCCAATAGAACAAACTTTTAAGGTCAACGTGTCTGCAAAGGTTTAAAGTAACAGGTATATGATAGATGATGTTTATATATGAGCCACGTGGCGCGTTTTCATATTCCGTTCATGTGAATAATTAAGATGTTTGTACATCCCTTTTGTCAATGATAACAACTGACAAAGATCATATAACACTCGTGACTATTTGTCAATAAGAAAAAAAATTTACCAACATTTATTTTATTGGGAATTAAAAAAGGCTTCAAAAGGGTGTGTCAATAGGAGGAAATTTCGTTTTTTTTCGTAGGAGAATTGAACAGTACAGTGTTTTAGTAGGGTGTTATTGTTTGTGTTTCTTCTGTTAAGTTTGTATCAATAAATACAAATAAGATGATTTAATATACATGTCAACATACATCAGCAACGATTGTAGGATTATTAGATATCGAGGAAGATAAAAAAGGTAAGTCGCGGGCAAAATAAAATAAAATAGATCAATACATGTCACTACATACCAAAACATCCTGTCTTGAGTTGAGAAGACTAATGTGTTACAGGACCATGAACTGTTATAGCGGCAAACATATAGAGCCAACATATCCTAAACGAGATTCGATCATATGGTCCCTTCTTTTCCGGTAGCCTTCTACGAAATCAAAACAGGCCATAGAATGACTGATTAGATACTTTCTACATTCTACATAGTTTTGTCTCACTTTCATCTTATATACTTAGTTATTGGTAGATACTGTTGTCAATAGCATGCGAACCTTTCTCAAAGTATTCATCAACAGCTATTTTCGTTATTTATCAACCCTCCCTTAGTAATAGATAGAGGACGAGTAGCAGTACATTATCGGGAGTTCTCTATCTATCTTAGAAACTTGTCTGAAAATGGATATATTTCAAATGAATTGTCAAAAAATTTGGCAAACATTCACTCGAACACAACAAGTAAAACAATGACATTTTTCATTTTCATATGCAAATTTTAGGGACATTGACGTCATCTTCGGCACTGTGATCACCGAATTTCCCAATTTGTGCTAGGTGCATGAGGCGTACATTTTATATAAAACGTACGAGTCGTGCTACAACATAAGCCGGCACAACGTCTTATATCAGTGTTCCCGTTTACCGGTAAATATCGGTATTTTACCGGAATTTTCGAAGCTGGACCGGTATTTCTCATTATTTGAGCGAAATCGCTTAAGAAATAAAGATTTGGGATAAATATCCCCGCTATTGAGTGTCTTTATATCAATAGCGGGGATATTTATCCAAAATCTTTATTTCTTAAGCGATTTCGCTCAAATCTGGAATATGAGCTCACAATATCGTATATAAACAGTATATGAAAGCAAAAATCTAGATTTTGAATTTTGAAAAATATTGTCAAAACAGCGATTCGAACCCCTGTGGTTATATTACAAGGTTTCAGTGAAACGAACCTGCAGCCTTCATCTTATAACAAACACTCCAAAAAGGTAAATAATTTTATGTCAATTTCTCCTCATTCTTTATATCGCTCTTAATAAGTGCTGAATATTAGTTTTGATATCGTGGGGGAAACAGAAAATAGAACAATGTAATTATATTTTCAAACATTGGCAACATTGTTTGATGCAGGCAACCATTTCACTTAAAATTGTGATATAAATGAAATACATTTTATAAAATCTCAGTTGACTTCACATCACTTGCTTTAGTTACATGCTTATATTCTTCTTTTAGGAATATCAAGGTCCAGACGACGAAAGCGACCATATCCTTCGGGAAGGAAACACCGCAATTAATTTTTTAAACTAATAAGTGTTTTATTGTGTATTTTTTACACAAATAAAACACTCAGTTGGCAATGTTTTTTTTTATATAAAATGTCTGTGAACCAGTTTTATGAGCATGATACTCGAACGCAACCAGACAAGTGTACATCTATCGGCTAAGTGTAATAACGCCTACAGTGACAAACGCCTACGGGGATTAATAGTTACAGTTTGAGTTGTGACAGCGATACGCTTACCTGCAAACAATTGAACTGTTCCAATCAGTGTTCACTAATGCCTACACTAGAGAAGATAACACAAGCTGAGGGATTAATAAGGGAGTAAAGAGCAAAACGCTTAAGAACGATTGTTATGAAACTGCTATAGAAATTGAATTTTCTGTGTAGGTAAAGCTTTCTCAGTTATTTCCATTTTCAATTATCTATTACAAAATGATAAAACAAACTGAGCAGACCACATTACAAGTGGGTGATTGTATTAACGTATGTCATTGTATTTTGATCAGTCTTGATCAGTGTTGAGGGTGTATTTTGTGTGTCATATGTTAATGATAATAATAAATATATATGTAACATGTGTATGGGTCGGAAATTACATATATTGATAACTTATGTAAATAATCAACCGGAACTACAAACGGTACAGCGAAGCAGCAATTAATGATACAAAAGGTACACAAGTAACGAACGGAAAAACAGCATTCCGCTTTAGAAAACTATCTGAAACCATTTCCTAGGCATGGAATCTTACCTGCAGAAGTCAAGTTATGCAAACTTTTGAATTTTCCAAAATATTCATAAATTGTTTTGTCAAAATTTCATTGTAAAAACATCAAAACATCTAAATCGCATAAAAAATGTCGACAGGTTCACCAAAAATAATTCACTTTTTCTTCAAATAAACACTTGATTATTCAAAAATCATATATGCTTGAAAGTATCGATTGACCTTTTAATTCATTATATTATCTTTTCGAATTACTTATTGTTCTAATTATTTGGATCTGACAGAAAAAAAAAACAATTTTGAAAATAATCCGTATATAATGTGACATACAAATCTTTTAAAGTATTTTATTTTCACTGTAGGCATTAGTGCACATTCCACTTTGATGAAAGGTTGAAGGCTGTGAAAATCAAAACCACTGGTGCATAAACTTGTTTGTTTAAGACTGTAGGCGTTTGTCCCAGTAGGCGTTAGCAGACTCCACCCATCTATCGGGATATAATTGTACTCCACGTCACCACAATACAATCATACGATTTGACGAAAACATTTGACTGTGCTCTTAGTACAAATAAAATAGTTCATAAGATACATTAATGCATACCAATATATACAAATCGACAGAATTGTATTCCGCCCATATGCAAATTCTCCCTTAATCCAAATATAATATCATTGAATGTACGAAGACACATTATTGAAAAATACAAATAAAGAGACATTACTTATTTCATAATATATGTCTGACAGCCTAGAACCAACGGTTTTAGAAGTTAAATGATACTTAATAGCATATTTAAAATATATAACTATCATAGAATGTACCTTAATTTTTAAACCATTATGCAAAAGTATCATCATCAGTGTTAAACTAATCTTAATAATACTATTCTTCATTTTGTGAACATATTTGGCACGCCCATTTGTATATAATGTTATATCATGACAACAACTAATGTTTATTGTCAACTTATTGATGCAAACTGCTGTGTGTGGGTAAAATGTCCCATAAAGAGCACATATCAAATCAACATTGTGAAGTGAGACGATTGCAAAGATGCGCCAAGCTATGAATCTGATGCTCCTCTGTCTCATCCTGGTTCAAGGTAATTGTAATATTGTTATAGAAACTACCCAGAAAGCATGATAACCATTTATTATTTCAAAATGTAACAATTTAGCACAACTAACTGTAAAAACACTTCATGTCTCCTTCAATCTTTGAAAGGATATATGTACCTTTTTTAGTTTAAAGTTTATGAAGATGAATCCCCTCTTAGCACCCATTACAATAAGACAAGCTTTTCTTGTTTATATCAAGTAATGATCATGAAACATATAGAAATTAAACATTAAAAGCTGATACTCACTGGAAACTTAAGAATTCTAAGAACGTGGTTTTGAAATTATTTATTATCAGTTATATGTATTTGGGAATTCGATTTAAATAGGTATGATGATAATAATGATATGTTTTTAGTCAGTAAAACATATATCAATCAGGATTCGCAATTTCTAGCCTAGGAACCATTCCAATTGTAACAAATGCTACTCGGGAAGACTTTTTGCCAGTAACTCTATGATTCCAAGTGTTTAGCAGGTGTGTTTACAGGGTTTGATGTAACAAAGTGCCACTGGTTTCGTTATACCTAAGAACTAAATTGTGCTTTGAATAAAAAATACATCTGCATATTATTCAAATTTGTAATTCAGCTGCCAGTGAATTTCTTCCTGACACACAGAATGAACATATGTATGTGGGTATGTGTGTAAACTCTTTAGCGAATGAGAGTAATTAACGCGTTATGATGATGATAATGATGATGATGAACTGCTTGAAACCAGACAAGTGTGCTTACCTACATGTATAGGATGTTTTTTTTAATCTGTTTGAGTGATACATCTGAATATGATTTCATTTTCGATACAGTTTCTAATGCAAGACCGCCTGGCACAAGGGATGAACAGACCAGAAAAGGTATATATGTAAGCGCATATGCAGAGTTCATATGCGGATAAGTGTATATATCTAGTCTCTAGGTAGGATAAAGGCAAAGGATATTTTCGATATGCGTTGGGGTCATATACTGATAAAGATGCAAATTACAGAAGTTAAGTGACGGAACTTCTTTTAAAATTAATGACATCACTCGCATTAACACTTCGAACGCCTGTAATTAATCTATATTATAACAACTGTAATGATAGCGTAACAGTTTCATGTAAATATGCATGACTAATTTCATATACATTAATTCAAAAATGAAAAATGAAAAAAAAAACACTGTTCAATTCATTGTGCGGCTAAATTTATTATGATCAAGCAGTGCCAAAACATGCTCATTGCGAGTTGAAATCTACCGAAAATCTACTTTATGAATGCTCACAGGAATGTTCATTAACCGAACGACAATTTCACTGTTCCATAATATGTTTTGTGTAAAGGTCACTTTAGAATAAGCTGCTTAAAATTCAGTTTAGCTCTCCATGTGTTATGTGAGTCGCCATGCATTTGCAACTGAGCGGAAGGGAAGCAACTCTCGTTTTCCTCGTCAAACTCGCCCACAGTCTAGACGATGTAATGCTCGCCGTGACTATCTCCGGTAAACCTCCGTTCACACGACGAGCTGCCGTCCTATCTAAAAAGGGAGACTTTCTCAAATGAAGCGCTTATTTATTATTATGCACAAAAACGAATAAAATCCAAACCGTTCACGACGATAATTTAACTAGGAGATTTTGATCATGACGCTAACGAGGCATATACTGCATCAAATGTTTCAAGCGATCCCAGTTTGTTTGTTTGAAACGTCCGCCATTTGCAAAGTTAGTTTGCGCATGCGCACTGCAGATTCTGTCATCAGCTGGACGTCGCTGCAATTTTTGACAGGCAAATTAAAAGTTAATATCCAAAGTCAAATCTACTAGCCTATAGTATATTTAGAAAATTGAAAGATATTTTAAATGAAAATTAATGCAAATTTGTTAGCCAAGTGAAGCACAATGAACTGTTGACAAAAGTGAAAAATAAATAGTTAAAACATAATTTCAGTCAGTAGGCCGACAGCAATGAATTAATTAGTATTTAGTTGTAGGGCCCATATTTTATGATATATTGCATATTCTACTTTATTCAAATAACCCAGTCTACTGTTTGAATGTACAATAATCTTCTTAATATTGAGCAATCAATTTTGAACAAATATCAAGTTTGCATGGGCTTTCATTTCATTAATTATGACTATCATTTCTAAAATAAAATTAGATATTTAAATTAATGTGCATGCAAATTTTTGTAGTGTTAAACATTTTTCTTGAAATACCTCATTGAAGTTTTAACTTGCTTTCGGTGTTAAGATACTACTGTAATCTGTTACTTATATAATTTACATAAAATATACCAGTCAACATCAGCTATATATGTGTCTGTAGTTTGAGAATATAGTAAATTATTGTCCGGGCTTACAGTCAATTGTGATTCAAATTCTTGTGTCTTGAAACTATAAATGTTGATTAAATATATTTGTTCATTCAGCTTTTGAAAATGTTATGGTATGCAATGTTCTTCCCTCTGAGTTTATTCACTTGAATCAGGGATTCTTGTGTTACAGGCTGTTGCTTTGGTGGATCTGCTTCACACTTTCATCTTCTCCACAGTTTTGTCAATCCCAATCCGTCAGATGAATAGCCAACAAACTACCTGGTTGTGTGGTTAATGTTACCCTTTCCTTTCTTCTAGTGTAGATGTACACCCATTTCCAAGAACTTCAAACTTAACTTAATTTTGCCCTAATACATTACAAGATTTTTGTTTGTAATATGTTGTCTTTTTTTATGATGTTATGGCCATACATATTCAATTTGAAATACAGGTACGTTTAGGATAAGTAAATCTTACTTAAAGATTAAAATTATTATTAGGTTCAAGGTAAGTTCAAGTTAAACTGTAGTATAAATGCCGTCGACCATCTCCGACATTTATACCAGTTTAACTTGCACCTTTCAAACCGTTTATAGGCCAGTGAACAAACAATTATGAAATCTATTTCTTAAGAATAAGTATAAATTTCACGTTTCAAACAGGTTATATTCGCGTGGATAAACACATTGTGACATTCATTTCTTAATTACTCTCTTTCAGTGGTTAGAGGTAATATAAACTAATTGAGTAATAAATTCAGACTTTGAAATTTAAGCGATATGCTCTGTGCTGATTGGATTAAACAAGGTCATGTGACCGGTATACTTTCCCGTAAACACAAGATTGACAGTTGAACGGGATAACCTTCATATTCTGACCTGCGGTACTACTTTATCACTGTATCATTGCGCAATTGTGACACAGCTATCACATGCGCTTTACTTGATTAAACTTTTAAAAACCCTCACAACGTGAATTCTAATTGTAGTTTGATTGAAAGTTTGATTAAAACAACATGTTAGAACCAAAAAGTAAATACTTTAATCATATTTCCTGTGAACTACGTTTTGCGCGTGGTGACACATAAGTTATGCGGTGTTATTATGGGCGGTGCTTAGCGCCTGATCTAAGACAATACTAACCATTTGTTTTATAATGCACTGTACATTTTTCCAGAGATTTGTTATATTCAAAAGTTTGTTTACTGATTAGAAATCGCATAAATTGCAAAGTTTGAATTGATAAGAAATAGGTTTAATAATGTGTTTGTTCACTACGATAGGGTTTGAAAGTTCAAGTTAAACTGTAGTATAAATGTCGTCGACAAGCTCCGGCATTTATACCAGTTTAACTTTCACCTTTCAAACCGTTTATAAGCCAGTGAACAAACACATGACATCTATTTCTTAATTACATTTCAAATCAATCAAAAGATGACCATATGTCTGCTGTGTGATTAGTTAAAATATTGTTCAAAGTAAGCCACTCTAGGATATATTAGGTGACCAACGATCTGAATGAATTGTGGGTCTACAGGATTTGTAAACAAAACTAAATAATAAAAAGTTTCCGATGGAAAAAGTATTTAATGACACTTCGTCATATACATATATACCCTTAAAAAAAAGAAACGCATAGGTGGGTATATTTTTTAAAAGAACGAGCATTCAAAATCTATCGTAAATAATTACACTTTTTGTTGAAATTATATTCAGGTATATGAAAACATAACAATACACCAAAACGCAGCGTTATATCATCATGTGAGCAAATACGGGTAATTTGCAGAAAATGTATGAAGTTCTAAGTTCCGAATTCGCGTAATGCATGTGCAAATCCAGGAAAGAAACTCTGCAATATCATGACTATATAAGATAATGGTTAAATGGAAATGAGCAAACAGATTGTCATTTAAAATGAAAGTTGGTGTAAGGGATGCAAAGAGACAACCTTTATGGACGTGCTGTAAAATAAATCTTTTGTTCTAAGAAAATTCTTACCCAGCAGTCAACAAGCACATCGTTTACCCCTATTATAGTCTAGCACTTAGAATATTTTGAAAAGGAGTTTTATTTCTGAAAATTCCATTTCTTAAAGCGCCTTTTCAATATTTGATAAAATGGTAATATTTTCAGAATATTTTTCCCGAGTCTGGGTGTATTATAGTAGCCTTATTTTCCATCTGACACCTACGGGATCTTTGCAAACTCCATAATACTCCACAGATATTCATAGATTTCATTGTTAATCTGTTTCAGAACAGGACAAGACGGTGACCCTCGCTGTCTTCGTCCCTGCCTCAGCACCCATAGGGGAGTGGGTCTTCGGTATCAGAACTATCGTGGACACTGTGGCAGGCGAGAACCTGGTCTGACAGTACAACCACAACGACGAGTTCAGCATCTTGTTCAACCCTTGGTGCCATGGTATGTTTATATTGTTTATTGACCTTGTTGACTTACTTTTCAAAAACATAATTTTTTCCAAAGTCAACATTTTACAAACATTATATGTTTGCCAAAGTCAACATTTGCCCATGGGAAATCTATTACTGCTAAAATATGTTACTGCTAGACCCATTATTAAAAATTAGAAAATAATTTGTGTGTAACACAAATTTGAACAGCCTCTCGCCCATGGGCGAATTTTCCCATGGGCCAGCCAATGGGCAAGGGTGTCTGTATCTCACGTACGGTGCGCGGTAGAAAGTTGGAATTTTCGTCAATATCTTAGTTAAAGTATAAAAATAGGTTTTTGATAGGATTTGAACTTTTCACTTATGTTATTTATGTTGATCAGTTATGGAATCTCGGGTTTCAATAATAAAATCGGATCGCCTTAGTTTGAGAATATAGTAAATTAGTGTCCGGGCTTACAGTCAATTGTGTTTTGAAAATATAAATGTTGATTAAATTTATTTGTTCATTCAGCTTTTGAAAATGTTATGGTATGCAATGTTCTTCCCTCTGAGTTTATTCACTTGAATCAGGGATTCTTGTGTTACAGGCTGTTGCTTTGGTGGATCTGCTTCACACTTTCATCTTCTCCACAGTTTTGTCAATCCCAATCCGTCAGATGAATAGCCAACAAACTACATGGTTGTGTGGTTAATGTCACCCTTTCCTTTCTGCTAGTGTAGATGTACACCCATTTCCAAGAACTTCAAACTGAACTTAATAGTGCCCTAATAAATTACAAGATTTTTGTTTGTAATATGTTGTCTTTTTTATGATGTTATGGCCATACATATTCAATTTGAAATACAGGTAAGTTTAGGATAAGTCAATCTTACTTAAAGTATCCTTGAAGCTAGTGACAGCATTTCCAGAATGAAGAAGCCAAAGAAATCAAATGAAACAATTTTTCAAGAAATGATATCCACCTAATACATGTATTTCAATTCCATTTTACTTTCACAATTGTATTGTCTGTTATTTTAACTATGGCAAGTTTCAATGTGAAAACTATTTGGCAGTTAAATATCTGTAAATATTACAATAATTTGGAAATTGGTGGAGAAAATATAAACCAAACACAAAGAAATTTAGCATAAATCCAATGAAAGATTAGTGTATACTGTATATGAGCAATGTGTTGATAATTGTAACAAAAGCACACCTTACATGCATGTATCTGTTGATAACTAAGTTTATGGATGAATAAATTAAGTTAATTAATGCTATGTTAACAAATGTATTTCTTCAAATCCAATTATAAAATTTTATTAAAAAAATTAAAAATTTTTTATAGTGGTTCTGTCATGGTTATGTATAAATTTAATTATTGTCTTTGGTATTGTAATGTAATTCTCTTTCCACAATGTTTACTCCTTAGGATGATGTAAAAAGAATTCCCTTTTGGGTAATAAAGTGTTATCTTACCCCGCATTGAGTTTAACTTGCCTTCTGTAATAACATTCATTTATGATGAATAATGTGATATAAATATCAAAATAAGTTTTGAATGGTAATATTCACTTAATCTGGAAAAACATCAGTACTAAATTACATTTTGAATTATGGTCACAAATATAATTCCTATCAAATACCACATGATTACGTTACTTGGAATAATTTCTGGGTTTGTTGACGATCAAGGAGCATTGTGTTGACATAATGTCATTACAAAAAGCACATGTTGAGTTTGGGTCAATTTGACATCCATATCTCGTAGTTTTCTCTACAACTGCCAACTGTCACTGCTTGAACAACTGTTGTTGAATCCTCTCAAACCCTCTAAAACCCGTACATTTATATCCTGATAATGTACTGCTACGAGTTCTCTATCTATCTTAGAGAACAGTCAAATGCTTGAGTCGTCATGAAAATGTTTTAAAATGAATTCATTTCAAATATTTTGTCAACAAATTTGGGAAACATTCTCTCGAACACAACATGCAAAACATTCACATCTCTCATTTTTATATGCAAATGACATTGACGTCATCTTCGGCACTGTGAGCATTGAATTTCTGAAATTGTCCGAGCTGTATGAGGTGTACATTTTATATAAAGCGTACGAGTCGTGCTACAGCATAAGCGTCGTGCTTGAATCACGAACATGCATGATTTAAGCATGTTTTTATTCTGCAACATTGAGCAGTAATACATTTCATTGCCTATAAAGACTTAGTGGTTTTTGGAATGATTCAGTTCACACAATGGCTTCATCATGGACAGTCCAAGGCCAAGTACACTATTCATTCAGGAAAGGTAACTTTACTTTTTTACTCCTTACTTTGTAAACTCTGTAATTTTAAAATTCAAACTAATTTTCATTAAATTGGTTTGTTTTATGACAGTTATTGCTTTTTTGTATTTCAATTTCTTTACCTACACGTTCAGTTGTTTGATGAGCTGTATTTATCAATATGCGAGTTGGTATGTTACATTTTAATTATTGAATTATAATTCGTCTATTGTTCCATATGCTATTGTGCATTCCGTCTATATTGCATATAAAGTATTTCAGGTTATTGCAGCAAAGGAATTGTACTCGGCCTATCTGTAGGAAAGAATGTAACGTCGTACTGGACATTGGTCGGACGCTGTGTGACGATACAGGGGTTTCAGTGAGACGACAATGCAGCCTCCATCCTCTAACACTCCCAAGAAGGTAATTTTATATCACTGTCTTATTTCTAATTTTTATGTCGTTCTATATAACCTCTGAATATTATTTTTTATATCGTGGTTGAAAATATATAAAACATTGGTAACATGGTTTGATGCTTGTCATTGTTTCACTTACTCGTGATATAAAGAAAATCCACTTGAAAAATCCCAATTGCCCTCACATTACTTGCTTTATTAACGTGCTTTTATTCTTCTTTTAGAAATATTAAGCTCCTTAATATAGAAGACTGCCCATCGACGGAAGCGACTATTTCCTTTCGGAAAGGGAACACAGCAGATCATTTGTCAATGTAATAAGTGTTTAATTGTGTATATCCACAGGAATAAAAAAAAAATCAGTTGACATTGTTTGTTGTTTTTATCAAAGTCTGTGAACCAGTTTTATGAGCATGATACCCGAACGCAACCAGACAACCTTACATCTATCGGGATATAAATGTACTCCACGTGACCACAATACAATCATATGATTGGACGAAAGCATTTGACAATGCTATAATTATTATTACAACGATTTAGTTTTCAAAATGAATTCTTACTTTCTCCAGTCTTGGAACTCGAAATTATTGGCCTAAGAGTGGGAGATTTGGTTTCCTTGAGAGGTCAAGTCATGATTGCAGTGTTCTTTCCGGTTTGGTGCGCATGCGCAATCGATGAAAAAACAATCGAAATCGTAAACTTACACCTTCTAAAAAATTACTAATTTAAACATTATTATGACACCGAGAGGTTTGATTTAATTAAAATCAGCAATTTATTTGATGAAAAACACATGGGTAAAATTTCGTGTATGAATCTGTAGTAATTCTTTTAATAATTAATATCCAAAGGCCGATTAGGATCCGAGTCGGGCCCGTTTTTCAAATAGTCGACTTCGACAAATTATTGGAAAAATTATGCAAATAATACAAAATACACTGACTGGATGATTAGATTTCATAATTATACGTTGGTCGGGAAACTCTTATTATTTCTTAATTTCAACTTTGAAAATTTCGGAGGAAAATTTCCACTTTTTTCAATGCGAGGCTCCTTGTCTCTATAACAGCGGAGCGTAGCCCAGCGTAGGGGAACCTGACCTAACCCACATATATTGCAATGATATGTGACATTTCGGTGAAGATACTATTATACTAATTATACTAAGATACTGTTATTAAGTGGAATGTCTTCAGAGAAAAAACAAAAGGTTAATCTCAATGACGCAATCCAGGTATGCTTTTCAGATGCATTTTGTCATACTCATAAATCTGTTGGTTATTGTTATTATTTAGCCTTTAATCTATTGATAAATTCTAGCAACTCATGAATCAAATTCACATTTTACATAATTTCACATCACAATTTAACTTTTTCAAAATTGAGACACGTTAATGTTTGACCTCTTTCAATGTTTCGGGGGTTCATTTCAAAGGTATGTGTCTTTTTTAGGATGTTTCTCCAAATAAATTCAGACTTTGAAATTTAAGCGATATGCTCTCTGCTGATTGGATTAAGCAAGGTCATGTGACCGGTATACATTCTCATAAACACAAGATTGACAGCTGAAAAGGATAACCTTCATACTCTGACGTTTACAAAAAAATAACCTGCGGTACTACTTTATCACTGTATCATTGCGGAATTATTACACTGCTATCACATGCTCTTTTCTTGATTAAATTAATACAATAATTAAGACAATACTAACCATTTGTTTTATCATGCACTGTACATTTTTCCAGAGATTGTTTATATTCAAAAGTTTGTTTACTGATTAGAAATCGCATAAATTGCAAAGTTTGAATTGATAAGAAATAGGTTTAATAATGTGTTTGTTCACTACGATAGGGTTTGAAAATTCAAGTTAAACTGTAGTATGGCGTTACAGCAAATTAAAGCACTCCCCGTTAGTGTACAGATAAGCCTATGCCATGCCCAAAACAACGTTATCCATATATTTTGAAACTTATTCACACCAATAAATTGTTGTCGCCAATTGTTACGTAAGCGAGTTCGATTTCTGGGTCCCATTTCTCCTTAAGTCTGATGATTGTTTGCTCAGTCAATATGTCCGGAACTTAAACTTGAGATTGAACACGAGGAGAAATCATTGGACATATTGATGTACTAAGAGCAAGCGTGGTAAAACATTTACAGATCTTAGGATCATCCCGTGTCGCGAGGGACATCTTTTTCATGCTTAAAAACCTTCAAGAATCTCTTAAGGAAGCATCACACTCTCTTAGTCTGAATAAAGAAGTTGTCATCCATATACATGTCATTATTTCAGAAGCCATGGGCACCGCCATTTTGGTGCCACATGATTGTTCGCCATTGAGGTGCTACAACGTCAGTTCTAACCACCATAAACTGCGTAAAAATATGCTGATTATGTATAATTTTATTCAAAGAATAGAATTAATGGATTTTTCTCTTCTCCAAAATGACAGCCTTATAGCAATGGCCATCCGTCCATCCATCCATCGTCTGTCGTCCTTGACGGTACCTGGTTCATAGGAATTAAAGTTTGTTCATTTGGTCGTGATCCCCCTTTAATATGGGATGTACCCTGAAACCTTTAAATGACTTTTTACCTAAACCAGTTGACATAGAAAACTCAAAATTTCAGAAAAACATCTTTATTAGATGGAGATTAAAGTGTATTTAGTTTGGCCTTACCGCTCTCTAATATGTTCGTGGCACGGGTTTGACCTTTTCCAGTGAAGAACCAGTAATGCTAGAAAGCTCAACATTTGAGATTATGATCTTTGAACTGTAGAGACTATGATTTATAAATTTCAATGCCCTACTTAAAAAATAAAGGCATAACACAGGTGCATTTTAAAGTGTTGGACCCCTTTAATGATCAAATGTCCAATGTTAATCACACCAGCTTTCAAACAAGCCACATTCCATGCATGGAGTACCATTAATGGGTTGGGGAGAGACATATACAGCTGTAAACTATTTCTTACCCAAGCGGGCACAGATATTCATAATGGTCATGGGAATTTCGGTTTTTCTAAATATAACTTGCATTTTGATTGGTTGACGGAACTACTTTGCGCTCATTCATGAATGTGTTTAGCTCTCCTGTTCAAGATAAATCACATAATTGAACAATTTCGAGCATACCATATTGAAGTCACACATCAGTAAAACATATTAAATATAAATTCATGCTCAACCTATGTTTCCGTGACTGTATTTACAGTACCATATTTGCAAGGCGAAGCAGCATTCAAGAGTCTCCGACTACACTGTCGTGACGTCATTGCTTTGTGACGTCAATAACAATGACGTCATTTGGTGACGTTATTACACTCGTATTTTGCATTCCAACAGAGCGATTTTCAGTTCACGTTTTCACAAATTTTCTCTCATTCTGCGACATTGTTTACGATATAAATGAGTTGTTTACTACGTCAGTAAACCCTTTTGGGAATAAAATTCAACAGTTACTTTAGAATCTTTCTGGAAAAAAAGTTTAAGTTAAACTATTTAGATGTGTGAGAGAGTTTATGAATGGCGTATGAGTACAATTCGTATTTTACAGTCTCATCAAAGATCCTGAATTGGCGTCTTGTTTTTCGATTTTTATGCATTAAAGTGATCTTGGGTAAGAATTATGAATTATGAATTATTATGTCAAACTCCTAGCTAAAGGTCGGAGTTTATCACAATAATTAACCCGGGACAGATAATCGGTAATTCCTCGCAACTCGTTGATTATTTTTATAATAAATATATATAATTCACTTGTTGTGAAATCAACTGGCCTGTAGTTGGAGTTCAGGGTCTTCATGTTAGGTAATTGAATTGTGTTGACCTGGCTCAGCTGAAGGGAGAGTTCCCACTGACCATGCATACTGCAATGATTGTATATTACTAGTCCTATGATAGTACTACTGCCAAGTGACATGCGCACTGGCCTCTCGATGTAACCGGCAGTTCTGTAGTAAAGTCGTGTGAACTGGTCGTACTCTGGTTGTCTCTTCGCTGGTAGTTCACCGAACCACCGTGCGAACATAACATGGTGTCAGGACAAAGTCCCATAAAGTTTACCACGAAGAAGTAGACAGAAATACAAGTAACGCCCACTAACAGAACTCATTTATCAACCAGCCGACAGAACTGAAGAATTTCGACGGGAACACGACAGTGCACACTGCACGTGAAAACATGGCCGCCTCCATCAAGTTCAACCGAGCGTGACTCGAACCTCGTGTGTGAGTATGGCAGGATAAATTTCGGACACAAACACAAATTACCAAGTAGAATTTAGCAAACATGGAACATTTAAAGCCACCATCAGAACTGGAATTTCATACACATAATTTAGCAGATAATTGGAGAAGATGGAAACAAAGTATGGACTTGTATTTGAAGCTAGTTATGCCAAAAGCAAGTGAAGAGGAGAAATGTAATGCTTTCTTGCATATCATAGGACAAGACGGTAGTGACATTCATGATACATTTACATTTGGGGAATCTGAAGCCAATAAGATTGAGGTTTTTTTCAACAAATTTCATGAATAATGTACTCCAAAACAAAACATGACCATTGAAAGACATAAATTCAATACCAAATTTCAGAAGAAAGATGGAACTATTGATGAATATGTTACTGAACTCAGGAAAATTGGTAAGGGTTGCAAGTTTTGATCACTTCAAGATGAGCTTATCAGAAATAGAATAGTCTGTGGTACAAATTCAGAGCGTGTAAAGGAAAGGTTGCTAAGAGTTGATGATCTTACACTAGCACAAACTATCTCTATTTGTAAAGCTGATGAGGAATCTTTAAAACAGATGAAACAGTTTGATCAAGAAAGAAGTGTCTCATTTGTCAAGAAAAAACATTCGTAAGAAAAGTTGACCAACCAACAGACTGGGTTAGTTCCTTGGTGATAGTTGAAAAGCCAGGCTCTGATAAACTTAGAATATGCATAGATCCAAAACATCTCAACGAAGCAATCAAGCGCAAACACTTTCAGATACCAACTATAGAAGAAATAACCACAAAGCTCTCAGGTGCTAAATTGTATTCAAAGATTGATGCAAATGCTGGATACAGGCAGATATTGTTAGATGAATCATCACAACTGCTTACAGCATTTAACACTCCATTTGGTAGATACTGTTTTCTAAGGTTGCCGTTTGAAATCAAGTCTGCACAGGAAGTGTTCAAGAAGAGAATCTATCTGGCAAAATTCATTCCAAATCTGTCTGAAATATCTCAACCCATCAGACAACTTCTCAGAAAGGATGTAGAGTTCACATGGTCACATGAACAACAGCATGCTTTTGATCAAATAGTTGATTATCTTACAGCAGATCCAGGTCCAGTACTCAAGTTTTATGATGTCACAAAACCAGTTACAGTCACTTGTGATGCATCGAAGTCCGGACTCGGAGCAGTGCTGCTACAAGACGAACAACCCATAGCGTATACTTCAAGGTCCATGACTCCAGCAGAACAGAGGTATGCTCAAATTGAAAAGGAGCTCTTAGCTGTAGTATTCAGTCTTGAAAGATTTCATCAATATACCTATGGAAGAGATATCAATGTAGAATCTGATCACAAGCCACTTGAATCCATTCTTAAAAAAGACACTCTCATCTGCACCACCTAGATTACAACAAATGTTTCTCAGGCTACAGAAGTACTCATTCTCTTTAATCTACAAACCAGGCAAAGAAATGGTATTGGCTGACACATTATCCAGGGCGTACATTCCTGCGACTGAAGATTGCAGAAATCTTGAAAATGACATTGCCTGCTATGTTCATACAATAACTTCTAATCTTCCAGCTACAGAAGCTAAAGGTGGAGGAAATCAAAGAAGCTACTCGCAACGATGAAGACATGAAACTGTTGAAATCTATCATCTTGAATGGATGCCCTGACAACAAATCATCAGTCAAGTTCATGAATATTGGAAACATTGGATGAATTGTCGGAGATAGATGGCATGATCTTCAGAGGCGAAAGAATAGTCATCCATAAAGCGATGAGGCACGAAATGCTGGAGAAAATACACATTGGACAAAGAGAAGTGTAAACAGCGTGCAAGAGACATCATCTTTTGGCCAGGTATGAGCACACAGATAAAGATATGATCTCTAGATGTACTACATGCTTAGAACTTAGAAATTCTCAGCAGAAAGAACCCATGATTCCAACAACTATTCCTACTAGGCCATGGGAGAAGACCTGTACAGATCTATTCATGTGGAACGGATCAGACTACTTGCTGGTGACAGATTACTACTCAAGATACTTAGAAATTGCAAGATTAGAGAACACTCTCAGTAAAACTGTCATAACTCACATGAAGTCAATCTTCTCACGACATGGAATACTAGTAGAGCTACGCAGTGATAATGGTCCACAGTTCACATCAAAGGAATTTCAAGAATTTTCAAGGGATGGGGATTTCAACATGTAACAACTAGTCCATATCAATGGTCTTGCAGAGAAATCCGTCCAGATTGTGAAGAAAATGCTGGAAAAAGCAAAGATGGACAAGAAAGATCCTTATCTCAGCTTACTTGAATACAGATATACACCTATTTATGATATTGGATCACCTGCACAAATTCTGATGAGAAGAAGACTCAGATCAACGTTGCCTACAAGTAAATCTCAGCTTGAACCTCACATCATCCATTCAGAAGAAATCCAACGAAAATTCTCAATGAAACAGAAAACTTAGAAGAAACACTTTGATAAGAATTGTCTAAATTAGAAGATGGAGATGTAGTGAGAGTACAACAAAATAGCAGATGGAATCCAGCAATAGTTGTCAAACATGAATATGCTCCTAGATCTTGTCAGACATCTGATGAGAAAACGTACAGGAGAAATCGACGTCACCTACTGAAGGCTTCAGACGCACACATTCGAAGCAGACGAGCCGGAAGCAGTTAACACCGACCAGACCATTGATGATCAGACAACTGACCTCTCGGGTCAACCATCTCCTGTCCGAACGTCCAGTGTCAGATCTGTTTGACGACCTCGCAGATTCGATGACTACGTGTCACCTGATGAACTGTGATAAATCATGTGTATATAGTGTATATATACATGTTTCATAATTATAATTATTACTCTATGAACTTTTAAGTGCTAAAGTACACCTATATTCAACGAAGTAGCGTTAGGAATGATAATCAAGTAATCAGCTTTGTGATCAGTGAAGAGGCTTTAATATGATCACAACTTTCAGTAAAAGTTTACAAATATAAGTAACTGCAAAGCAGTTATTTTCAAAGGGAGTTGCAATGATTGTATATTACTAGTCGTATGATAGTAGTACTGCCAAGTGACATGCGCACTGGCCTCTTGTTCTTTAGTAAAGTCGTGTAAACTGGTCTTGCTGTGGTTGTCTCTTCGCCGGTAGTTCACTGAACCACCGTGCGAACATAACACATACTCATAAAGACCAGTTCGGAGGTTTCTAGATTAAGTTCTCTGCTCTGTCACAGTCTGTGGGTTAGACTGGTCCCAATGCGAACTTAACACGAGGGAGGTGACACCTGTAAATTGTTCTTGTTTCTTCTTCTTATGAATTGAAATGATCCTGAGGGATGGTTCAGGTAGGCCTCTTTTCGATTTCTTCTCCAAAACCTTTTGCCCTAGGGAGCTGTTACCTTAAATATGGGTCACAGGAATCACGACCTAAAAAAACCTATTTTCACCTTCTTCATTTTGAAAAACTCCATCAAGCTGGAATGTTGAATAAGAACAATGATGAGCACTTGCTTGATACAGTGCTAGTATCTGCATCGAAACGTCGAACTCATATCAATAAATAAGTTGACTATCAATAGAACTTGTTCTCATTCATCATACCAGCTTCTAAAATACCTCTCAAAGAGAGCTGAAATGTTGTTACAGATTCCTTGGCTAATCGGGACTCTAAATTGAAGATTTGATGATCCTGTGACCCGATATTTATAGGTCATGACCTAAAAATCCATTTTACATCTTCTTCTCCAATATGGTAAGTACTTGAAATTTGTTAATCCTCTGATAAATACTTGTGGAAAATTTACATTTTGAAACTGATTTAGTTTCTTGTTTATATCCTGATGAGTTACAGATCATATGCTTTAGCACAAAACATGACAACAGGGATTGTTATAACTATACATGATTCTACAAGTGCATTATAATTCGATATTGTAAATATTCAAATAAAGACATTGTGTCATCGAACTGTTTATTTATACGTCCTGCGTCAAGATTGACGATTACATGTGTCTGGAATTTTAATGTGATAATACGTGGAGAGGTGGTCTGGGAAAGTCCGAGGTGTGACTCTCTATGTAGGGTATCTTAATTAGTAGTTTAGTACCACATTCAAATGAGACTTGTTAATGTTGTTAGGAACTGTAAGATAACACAATTTTATACGTGTCTGTACTTTATTTTGAATCATTTGACAAATACACGTTGTACTCTTCTGCAAGTAGTTTTTGACACTCCCTGTCCATACTAGGGATTCTTCTACGTTGTGACGGTCATGACTCTTTGGCAGATAGTTCATCGGTTTCACTTTTGCCGTCTTTCATGAAATCATCTAAATGAGAAACAAGTTATTGTCAAAAGGTATCATTGTGTATGAGCTATATAAACACACATCATTTACTCAGTGCCTTATGGCTGCAAAATGAGGGACCTGATTATTCTTGTTAAATAACTGAAGAATAACTAAATTACACACTGGCACCTTTGTTTCATTCCAATATATAGGTTCACCAAAGGAACACCTGGTTTGTGAGGAGAGTACAAAGGAACACCTGGTTTGTGAGGAGAGTACAAAGGAACACCTGGTTTGAGATGGAGTACAAAGATACACCTGGTTTGTTAGGAGTACAAAGGAACACCTGGTTTGTGAGGGGAGTACAAAGGAAGACCTGGTTTGTGAGGGGAATACAAAGGAAGACCTGGTTTGTGAGGGAGTACAAAGATACACCTGATTTGTGAGGAGAGTACAAATGAACACCTTGTTTGTGAGGGGAGTACAAAGGAACACCTGGTTTGTGAGGGGAGTATAAAGGAACATCTGGTTTGTGAAGAGAGTACAAAGGAACACCTGGATTGTGAGGGGAGTACAAAGGAACACCTGGTTTGTGAGGGGTGTACAAAGGAACACCTGGTTTGTGAGGGGAATACAAAGGAACACCTGGTTTGTGAGGGGAATACAAAGGAACACCTGGTTTGTGAGGGGTGTACAAAGGAACACCTGGTTTGTAAGGGGAGTACAAAGGAACACCTGGTTTATGAGGGGAGTACAAAGGAGCACCTGGTTTGTGAGGGTCGTACAAAGGAACACCTGGTTTGTGAGGGGAGTACAAAGGAAAACTTGATCTTCGTAGCGAAGTACAAGAAACATGTTAGATGTGATACGATACAAGGAACACTTGGTATTTGAAGAGATTAAGAAAGTTTGTAGCACCTAGTTCCTTTAGTAAGACGTAGAATACTCAACGACTGTTAATGTGATAACATTTTTATACAACGAAAGTCTATTCACGAGTTGCATCAAAATGTTAAAATATTACCATATTTAGTTGAGTATTTTGTTTATTTCTCAACCCTACGTATTAATATTTTCTGAATAAATAGTCAAAACAACAACCAGCTGATCAGTCAAAACAAAATAGATAGCTTTTTGATGGGTGTCTACAGAGGTTATATGCCTACAAGCATAAAACAAAAATCATTTTTGGTGAAAATATTTCATTTTTACAAATTTAATTGATATTACAAGCAATATTAATGAAAAATGTCAACACATTGTACGACTTTCACGTGACGTCATCGGATTTGCAAGAGATGTTGTCACACGTGTGTAACCAACTGTTATCTCATGGGTGATCTCACTACAGTAATAAATTATATTTTCAAACAATGACTGGATGCCTATTTTTAGATTCTAGTGAGGGTGAAATAAGACTGCCCTCAGCAGATTCTTGAAAAGTGACTCTTCCGTCCTTGTTCCTCTATACTTGTTTCTTCGACCTTTGACCTCGAAATTAGGCAATGGAAACAGTACATATGGACATTCTGATCCTACAGACATGCACTTGGTAGAGTTATATGCATGTTACTACTTTATCAGGTTGAATTTGGGGTATAACATGATGGGATACAGACACACATATATTCATTGTAAATGCAAACATGAAAGGGTAAACAAAGGTTATTGATATGCGATAGTCATTATCCTACCCTTGGATTAAACACTGTACTTTGCAAATACAATTACACTAAAAATTACAAAATCATGAAACATAGGGAAATAAACTTAAATCTACTTTCAAGCATAGGCCGACTATCCACTCCTACCTCATTTAGAACGCAACGTCAAATACAAAGTGTGACGTCATGACATTGTCTTTGAAGTCGTCACGTCAAGTGATATTTGCTCTAATGCATCACAGAAAATCCCATAGGTAATAATCACTGTTAATTAATTTTTGTGTGCACTTTTTCTTGTCAAGTATAAAGAATTCCGCCCAGCATTATGTTCATATCAGAGATTCAGTCCATAACAGATACAGTATGTAAAATAGATCCACTTCACATTACTAATGTGTTAAATAAAAAAGATAGTTACCTGCGCATGAGTCAATGTCGCAGTCAATAATCCTGAGTTGTGTTTCCTTAATAGAACCTTCACAGAAATCATTCGAGTTAACAGGTGGTGTACTGTTGCACAGCCTTTCTCTCCACCTCAGTGATATTCCTCCTCCACACGAGGCTGTACAAGGAGTAACAGTCCACTGGCTCCAGGAGGACAAGTATTCTTCAACTGGTAAGCATCAAATATTCTGAATATTGAATATTTAACATAAAATAATACACTTACATTAAGCATTCACAGGACAACTAGATCCCAATGCAGTGTCTCAAAATGTCCAATCAGTCAGCCTCATGAGAAATGACATAGCATTTATTAGATAACACTAGATATCTGAACATGCCAATATTCTATTGATGACCTTAATTGCTTTATACAATTGTGGTCAGAGAAAACTGAGAAACTGTATCAAGTGGAATCACTGTATGTGTGTATGTAAGTATGTATGTATGTACATTGTATGTATGTATGTAAATTAACTCACCTCAATACACATACATGTATTCTATGTATAAATGTAGAGGACATTCGCTACATACATACCTCCTCCAACAAGAGTGTTTGTGTCAGGCAGAGATTCACTGGCAACTGAATTAGAAATTAAATCATATGCAGATAGAAGTACTACGTCTTCAAACAATTTTAAAGTAACACCTACATTTGTATTTGTGTTTTAGGTAGAAATAAAACATATTCAATATTTAAAAAGCACTTTTAGCATTTAGAAGAACGTATTTGTGAAATCGGACGCCAGTTTTAATGACAGTAACTTCATATAAACAAGTTTTTCTTTTGTATCTCTACCCAGTGGTGTACATCATAGAGGATGCATCTCGTAAACTTTAAACACAAATGAAATAAAGGTATGTGCAATATTTCCAAATATTGAAAAATATAAAAAACAGTAGTTATATCAATTTGTTAATTGCCACTTTTAGTCAAATTAATTATTTGTTATCGTGTTTCTTCTTAAAAGCAGTAACTTATGTATAATTACCTTGAACCAGGACGAGACAGAGGAGTATCAGATTCATAGCTGGACTCATCTTTGTAATCTTCTCAATTCACAATGTTGACTTGATCTGGGCTCTTTATAGGAAATTTACCGAAACACAAAAACCTGCACCATTAAATTGTAAACATTATAGTTATTGTCATTATTATTACTATTGTCAGGAACTCTTAGTCACAAATGATATAACATTATATCCAAAGGGTGTACAAGAATGCACAATATGAATGAACAGTATTATCAAGAACATTGATACTTATAATTAAACATCATGTTGACATAATAATATTAAAACTCTGTGATGATTATAGTTTATGCCTTTATACATTTTATCTATTACACATGGCATCATTCCCATTTGATGTTATAACTATTAAATATTTTGGCTGTAGGCAATGAGGCCGATATTATTAATAACGCCTCTGTCTGCTTGTTTATAATGGTATGAATTAATGTGTCTCATGAAATATTCTATGTGTATTGAGGGAGGGTTGATAAACTACGAAAGCAGCTGTTGATGAATGGTTTCCTAAACTCATGATAATGTAACAAGGTTACTATACAGAATCATCCAATAACTAAGGTTACAACAAAGTGTTTTGTCGGTTTCTATTCGAAGCTGGTTACACCCCTCGTGAATAATAATATTCTGAGAACAATATAATATGTGTATAATGTGTCCAATTTAGGCGTTTCCTTGCAAAGAGATCTTAATTAAGACATTATCGTTTTAAAATTGATCCCATTTAAAGGAAAATGTATTTGCAAATAGAACAAACTTTTCAGGTCAACTTGTCTGCACATGTTTAAAGATATAGGTATGAGAGAGGTTTATTTTAGCCACGTGGCGTGTTTACATATTCCTTTCATGAATAAAAGATGTTTGTACACCCCTCTTGTCAATGATAACAACTAACAGATCAGGAAAGCTTCACACTCGTGACTATTCGTCAATAACAAAAACAATTTACAACATTTATTTTACTGATAATGAAAAAGGCTTCAGAAGGGTGTGTGGATCTGAAGGAAGAATCAGTCCCTCAGTCCAGTCACAGCAGCAATTCCCACCCTCCTTTTTGTAAATAGAATATTACAAAAAACAAGACTAGTCAATCATTACCACTATATACGAACAACCAGACATAAGTCTATTTCGTTATATCGGTCTCATGGTATACAGTCAAAAATTGAACAGTTATATACTATTAGGGAAATATTGGCATGTTTAAAGCTGATAACATTCTAAATGTACAACTTTCATAGAATTTACCTTAATTTGAAAACCATTATGCATAATATCATTATCAGCGTTAAATTATCTTATTAATAATATTCTTCCTTCCCATTGTGAACATATTTTGGCACACCCATTTGGATATAATGTTATATCATATGCCGCCCAGTGTTCCTGACAATAATGATAACAACTCATGTTTATTTTCAATTTACTGATGCAGACTGCTGTGTTTGGGTAAAATTTCCTATAAAGAGCACAGACCAAGTCAACATAGAGAAGTGAGAAGATTACAAAGATGAGTCCAGCTATGAATCTGATCCTCCTCTGTCTCGTCCTGGTTCACGGTAATTACAATATTGTTATAGAAACTACCTAGAAAGCATGATTATCATTTATCATTTCAAAATGTTACAATTTAGCACAACTAAATTTAAATAGAACTTCATGTTTCCCTCAATCTTACATGAACCTTTATCTTATTTGAGTTTAAAGTTTACGAAAATGAAACCCCTGTTAGTACCCATTACAAAAAAATCTTATTTATATCAAGTAATGATCATGAACTTGGATGATATTCACTGGAAAAAATATTTTCTTCTCAATTCCAAAAGAGGTTTTGAAAATTTCAATAGGAGTTCTATGTGTGTCGGAATTCTGAGACTACTGATATGTTTTAGTCAGTAAAACATACAACAATTAGAATTTGCATTTTCTAGCCAAAGAACCGTTGGAATAATTTTTCCATTAACTTTGTCATTCCAAGTGTTTAACAGGCGTGTTTACAGGGTTCGATGAAACAAAATGTCACTGTCTGAATTATACCTAAGACCTAAAATGTGCTGTAAATGAAGTAAGGACCAAAATACATCTGCATATGATTCCATTTTTAATTCAGTTGCCAGTAAAAATCTGCCTGACACACAGGATGAACATATCAGAGAAGGTATGTATGTAAACTCTTTAGTGAATGTGTCCAACATTTGTATTGAATCCATATGTAGTGAGTTTATTAACATGTACAATATGGACATATACCTGATATTTTGCGATTTTTGTCACAGGAAAAAAATTACAGTTCATGTAAATAAGATAAACTCACTGGCTGACATTGCTTATTCAGTGTCTACTCGCTGACACTCCCAGGTTACTTAAACTTTAACAATAGAGAACCAGGACCATGTTCAAGAGAGGTTTAAAAGTAATCGCTGAGCGATTACATTTAAACCTCTCTTGAACGCAATTGCTCAATGTAGCGCTACGTAGCAAAGCATGCAAACCTCGAGGAATGGCACCGTGTCGTTCAGGACAGAATGAGCTACATTGAGCGCTACTTTGAGAGATCAAATAACGATTATATAAGCGCTTGCTGTTATGGAACGAAGCCCAGTTGTCAGTGTATTGTCATCTTCTACTTGATTTGCTCCGTGCCACCAAGTCAAAGATTGCAGCGAGTTGACAATAATGCTGCACGCATTGTCAAACGTACGAAGAAGTACGACCACATCAGGTCTGCTCTTCAATCACTGCACTTGATGCCAGTTGAACAAATAACTATCTTCAAACTCTTACATATTGTGTGTTCCGTTGTCTCTCTGGCACTGCTCCTGTGTACCTCTCAAGTATCCTCACTCCATATCTGCCTTCTCGGCGGCTGCGGTCTCAGAATAAAAACTTTCTCAGAGTCCCGAATGTACGAACATTTCTGCATGGACCGCGTACCTTCTCATATTCTGCTGCAGTCGAGTGGAACAATCTTTCTGAACATCTCAGGCCATCTATCACATCTGAATACATCTGAATATGAATTAATTTTCGATACACTTTCCAATGCAAGACCGTCTGGCACAAAAGATGAACAGACCAGAAATATATATATATATATATTAAGATATATCAAATAATGGAGGGTGTTATCGATGCAATAAAGCAATCTGATAAACTTGGTATCCGAATCTGATAAATATGCAAAACAGGTCACACGTCAAATACAAGAACTACTTTCACAAAATTGCACTCTGTTCATGCAAATCCTAAAACTCTTTACGAAACATTGAAAAGCGTAACCGGCAGTTTACCCGCATATTTCCGCTTGAATGAATGGATAATCGAACACACGAAATCATATGATATGGTCCTATGCATTTATAGTTTTATCGAAGTCAAGATAAAATGTTGATTTGTATTTAAAATCATTCAAAACTTCAGTGCATTATTGAGTCTATATATTGACCAACTGCATCAGCAAGTAGCTGCAGCGTCTTGTGTACAATATGAATCTTGATGTGTCAGTGACAGACCAACCGACGCGCTTCGTCGATCGCACAAGCATTTTTGCAGTTCTTGAGGGCTGAGCATACCGTATTAGTTACATTTATAGGTACTTATTGTCATAAACGAAAGAAACAACCCCACCTCACAAATAACTATCGTTTAAGTGTGAACTACACTGTTATGCAGCAATACGAATCCACCCTGCAACACAACTTCCAAAACGTTGAAACTAGTTCCCTTGTTCTAGCAACATGATTTATGAGTGCTTTTTAATCATTAGATAGATGCTTATGAACTGATTGAAAATATCTCCATGAACAAGAAACCAGCGACCCAATTGTTGATTTTTGAAAGAATCGCGCACTAAAGTGTTTTAATTAAGAACTTTTTCTAGCCACTTCACAGTCGAAGTCGTGATCATCACTTTGATGTACCGTCTATGATATTACTCGACTAAAATTGGGTCAATTCTTTTACCACTTTTTACACAAAAACACTCTTATTTTAATAATGACATAACAAGATAAAGATATTATTAACCTCGTGTGTTTCCGTATCAATAATATCATATATTTGGAATAAAAAAATAATGCATTATGATCGCCAAAGGCTCGTATAATAGATTTTTATTTAAAAAATATGATATTAATGATACAGAAACACACTTGGTTAATAATCTCTCAAATTCACACTTTTCACACTTTTACATTTTCAAAATCGAGACACGTTAATGGACAAGGATATGTTTTTTTTTTTAGGAATGCATGTTTAACTATACTCTCTATCAATATTTAGGGGTTATTTTGTTTTTGTGTCTTTTTTTAAGGAATGTTTCAAATTTCTCTCTTTCATTGTTTTAAGGGTAATCTAATTAAGGATTCAGCATTTATGCTGAATCCTTATTGTTATTGGCGTGTTTTTTAAAATTATTATTCCACCGATTTTGTCAGTGGCACTTTGGCAAGAAGGAATGCAGCTATTACAACCAAACTTTACAGGGTGATAGCCCTTACTATGTAGTTTTGCCGCGAAGCTTTTGGGCCCAAACAGTCAACCCATTAAAGGTCCAGTTCGAATCCGAATTCCGATTTTTAACATGGGATTTTTTTTCAAAATGCACCTAGAGACTTACAACTTTTTCCAAAAGATCCGCAATGACATTGCGAGCAATAAAGTAAATCGCGGTGAAATCGTCAGTCACGTGGTTTAGCCGCCATCTTGGATTTTTCAACTTTTTCAAAATTTCTGACCCCATGTACCTTTGCGGAAACACTATTCCGAAGAAATTAGCACCAAGGTGCTGAAACTTTATTTATATATAGCTGACACATTGGGGAATAACAAGTTCGTTCTTGTTTGTGAGAATTCCTAATACTTTTTTCACAGTGACCTTTCAAAGTCAGGCAGATTTTGAAAACCGCGAACTTTCAGGGGCGATAATTCAAAAACCTACCAATCGAATTGAATGATTTTTTCAGGAGAGTAAGACAGGGCTATTGTCTTTATGAATCAATAATAAAATCGCTCGCGTACAGTCATTTCCAGTCATAATAAAGCAAAACTTTAACATGGGGATTTTTTAAAAAATGCATTTAGAGACTTGCAACTTTTTGCAAAAGGTGCGCAAGAACAAAACAAGCAAAATATTAAATGATGACGAATTCGTAGGTCACGTGGTTTAGCCGCCGTTTTGATTTTCTTTAAAATTGTCTGATTTTGACATGTTAAATTTGGGTCTAAATAATCCCAGTGACATACTAGAGACTCGCAACTTGTTTTAAAAGATGCTTGGTAACTAGACAAGCAAAATATGTTTGCATTGCGAAGTCGTAGGTCACGTGGTTTCGACGCCATATTTAAATTTTAACGTTTTCAAATGTTTTGACCCTGTGCATTTTTGCGGAAACACCACGCCGAAGATATTTGCATCTGAGAGCTGAAACTTAGACGTATATATATAAGCAGCTGAAGCATTGGGGAACAACAAGTTTTATATCTTATTAGCGAAATCCTATTAATTTTTTCACAATTATTTTTCAAAGTATGATAACTTTGAATGTTTACCTAGGTTCTTCAAAAACTCGAATTTTCTTATTTCTCCAAAGATTTACAATTTACAGAGCAATAAGTCATACCAGTTCGAGTTAAAATCTATTCTACGCGTAACGTGAGGTAAAGCATGTTCGAAATTCATATGATATTTATACAATAGTCGATTTAGAAGATTTTGCAAGTGTAAAGAATCATGCTAAGACACGAAAACCCGGACAACAGTCTCAACACTGTCTGGTTCATCGTGGCCTTACTGGAATTCTTTAAAATTCTTATTTCTCCAAAGATACACATGCTTTTAAGCTTTAAATCATGCCAGTTCGAGTGGAAATGTATTCTACGAGAACTGAGATATACATACTGGAAGGAATTCATATGATATTTACACACTAGTTGAATTAGATGTTTTCAAGTGAAAAGACTCATACTTAAACTCGAATAACAGTATTGACAATGTCCGGTTCATCGTGGCCTCCCTGAAAACTTTAAAATTCTAATTTCTCCACATATATACATGCTACTATGTACTAAATCATACCAGTTCGAGTGAAAAGCTATTCTGCGCGAACTGAGAGATACATCCTGGAAAAAACTCATACGATATTTACACTGTAGTCGATTTAGATGCACCAAGTCACAAGTCAAGCTCAGAAACCCGCTCCAAATCCGACCTTTTTAGTTAAGCTAAACTGTGACGTCAGTTATACGGCAGTGAAATTGGTGGTTTTGGATCCGCTTTTTTAGTTGTTTTTCCATGTTTCAGTTGAAGCCGTGGGGCCTTCTGTTTGGGGTATACCCCCACCCCCCAGTCCCCAGCCCGACCCCCAAGCCATGTCACTTCACTTCTCATCTTTACTATCATTTAATATTAAAAAATCCTTGCTGTCTTTTGGATTTAAACATTTAATTTACTCACCACCTTTTTTATATTTTATCATGGAGGTGTACTTACACTTTCAAATTATCTGTTTTTATGTTTTATAGCTTTCAGCTTAAGTAAGTACAACTTCCCAATGCAAAGCATAATTCTTGGCAGTCTCCATTATTGGCTGATTTAGGCCTTGCAGTATTTCCTTAAGAAATCTGTGTTTAGAAATTCAGGCCCGCTATGCATTTCTGGTGCAGCTATTCACTGTCTTGACATAACAAAGCAAGGGAAATACTGCAAGGGTTAAATCAGCCAGTAATGCAGACTGGCACGAGTTATGCCTTGCGTTTGGAAGTTGAAGTAAGTATAACTTCCAGTCGGCGAAATCATCAATGGTGGAAGCAGACGTTAAACTCCTATCCAACAGCTTTTTTTGCGTTGTACCCTACACATTGTCAATGGGGGTGGATCCCGATGGCAGGTGGGATGAGGATGTAGTGTCTTCATGTACACGTTGGTCTATGTCTTCCAAGTCAGATTTCGTAAGCCAAATGGATTTGTCTGTACTGGTTGAGTGAATGGTACATTCCATACGGGTAGTTGTTGTTCACTCTAAATGGGAGAATCATAATCATTACGCTAATAGGCCTATACATAAACAAATCGTTACACCACTTTGAAGATATTTGCACCTAACATTAAATTACTCCTAATGTTGACGTTGACCATGTGAACAAGTTGGATATGATAACGATTTTATTGAAGCGTCATGTGGAAGAGTTGCTTCCCCTTGACCATCCTACGATGCAGTGACAACATTATCTCATCAGACAAACGCAATATCAACTGGAAAAAGGGCCATTAGCACGATAATTTATACGACTAATGAGTTTTAAATATAAGTTCATCAAATTTGACTTTCATTTTGATGTGTGAACAGGAAATTCACACTTTCGTTTTTGGCTTACATTGTGTTGTTAGGGGTCAGGCCTGTTATATATGGTGCTATTGTATCGAGAGTTACTGAATGTTGCCGAAACTTACCAATTTGAAGACAGTCGAGTCAGTATAGTGACGATATATATGTAAAAGTAGTTCTGCTCGAAAACCGGACACTGCATCACGATTAACGCACATCTATCAGCCAAAGAAAAAGACAATTCTAGGTTGATTATTCTTGAAAGATCTGTGCATGTAAATCGGACTGTAGTTTCGGGTCTTCAAATATTTTATATGGTTCACATTGAGTGTAATGCACACAGACATTGGTATGCAATTTGTTATCTTTACATAATAGAGAATTATTAAGAGCGTAGCACTTGTCAACGAATTAACACTTCATTCATTCATAAACACGATTTTACTATTGTCATAGTACGCTAATTCCATATAAGGCAAGGTGTTTTTTTTCATCCGCAAAAGGGTTCCTTGTCCATCATTATTACATTACGCATGTGGCAATTGATTAACAAACTTATCAATGAAACTACGCTCGTTTTAAGCAAGTCTTTCACACAGTATACCTATTGTAACAATTGAATGCGTATTCTAAAACCAGCCAAGGGTAACGACTTTGAGTTATCATTATCTCGTATCCACAGACATTTATTCTGCCCTTTCTCACACTTTAAAGCCATGTTCTACATCTTCATTGTCTTTGCATTTCTAAACTATTTCAATTTTATTCCTTCTCTTTTCTTTTAATTCAAGCATTATTATTAAATGGTATTCTACCTAACCAGTACGCCAATTGCTCCCTTTTGAAAATAGGTCTGAAACAACCACTTCCGGTCTATTCATTTACATAAGTACACGCTCACACCATTGTATATATTGTGTAATTGCCAGATTTTAACATGTAAACTTTGGGTCTCAATACTCCTAGAGATATGCTAGAGACTTGAAACCTGTTATAAAAATTACGCAACAACATAGGCCAGATGTCTTAATTAAAACAATTAAAACTGCTGAATCCGTTTGTCGTCGCTTGCGACTATATTTTAACTTATTTTTACATTTCAAATCAATCTAAAGATGACCATATGTCTGCTACGTGAAGTTCATCATTAACACCAGGTCTATACAATGAATACCTCTGCACATGAAAGAAAGGTGCCAGTGTGTTATTTAGTTATTCTTAATTAGTCAACAACAAGATAAAATTGGACCGTTTTTGCAGTAATAAAATATTGTACATCATGTGTGTTCAGATAGTTCATCCACAATGATACTTTCACGTAACTATTTGTTTCTTCACTAGATGATGAAGAAACTGTCGGCAAAATGGAAAATGATGACTCATCTGCTCATCAATTGAGCCCGCAGATGCCTGATGAATATGCCATACTGTGGAGCGAGTCATTTGTGTTTCGTAGGAATGACACCATCCGGCCGTTCAAAAAATTCGTAGCCATCATTGATCGCTCTCTTGAACGACACAGTGCAAATTCCTCGAAGTTTGCTCGCCTTGCTACGTAGCGCTACTTTGAGCAATCGCGTTCAAGATTAATTGAGCGATTACTTTGAAACCTATCTTGAACACGGCCCAGCTCTGACAAATAATTCAAAATAAAGTTCAGACACAAGTTTACTACCTTTTGTTATTTTTTAGTACCTTACAACATTTACAAGTTTCATTGACAGACAGTACTAATTATGATACCCTACACAGAGAACCACACCGATCTGATATCAAATACAATTATCACGAGCTGGTTTAAGTAAAGTTATTTTAATCTATGAATGGCGTTATGCTATCCGACATATAGAACCGCGCCAATCTAATATCCAATACAATTATCACGAGCTGGTTTAAGTATATATTAGGGCTATATGTTGATGTCTGAAGACACAAGATTCATATACATAGTTTTGCTTCAAGTTTAGTTGTAAAAAAGTTCAGATTATAGTTATTGACACCAGAAGAGTTCACTCGTAGCGCTAAGGACGATGGTAACTAAACTTGTGCTAATGGTGCTGAACGGGCGTTTTGTGAAGTTGGTAAGTGACTTAGTTCGAAGTGTGCCTCTGTCCACCCAGCAGTAAATGGGTACCTGGTATAATACGATGGTAGTCTGAATTTGAACCTTGAGCGACTGACAGGCGACCGGTTGTAATCTCCTACGGGAGGGTTCTGTACTCGTTGACAGGGGCAATATGACGACCAGCGCTTTGAGCATGCAATGTGCATGTATATATGCGCTATATAAAAGGTCTATTACTAGTATTACACACAAGTCACTCCACCATTCACACTTTCAACATACGTATGAAGCACTCATCTATCCAATACACACTACCCAGCTAACACACGACGTAATCCTGACGTTGTGGGAAGGTCGTATTTTGGTAACGTAATTTCTAGACGTTGTTACAACGTATTTAGTACGTACAACCTAACGTAAATTACCAACGTTGTGACGACGTTGGAGGTGACGTACCTATCACGTCACTAAAACGTAGAAATGAAAAGTTGATCCTTACATCCTCACAACGTGATAATAACGTACTTAGTTTACAATATAACGTCACAAAACAATTCAATAACATCAAACATATGTTCAAATTCATTCTTAAAATAGAAATATGAATCAATATAAAAAGTAACAACATACTAAACGGTCTGTAAAGCCCTTATTCGGTAAAGTGATTTCTCGACGTCTCTGCGACGTAGTTATTACGTAAAGTTGAGCCTTACGTCCTCACAACGTCATAACAACGTCCATCTCTCAGAATATAAAACAAGAAAAGTTCTGTAAATACACATAAGAATCGGTATAAACAGTTACGATAAGCCAATCGGCGCGTAAAGCCTTTATTCTGGCCAAGTGATTTCTTGACGTCACTGCGACGTAGTTATTACGTAATCCCTAACGTATGTTCTCAACGTTGCGACCACGTTGATATTGACATATTTATCACGTCACTTCAACGTGGTAATGTAACGTTGAGCCTCTCGTCCTCACAACGTCATAATAACGTCCATAACTCAGAATATAAAACAAGAAAAGTAAGTCAATAATATCAAATATATATCCACAGTTGTTCTCTATAATACACATAAGAATCCGTATAAACAGTTACGATAGGCCAAACACTCTGTAAAGCCTTTATTCTGGTCAAGTGATTTATCGACGTCACTGCGACGTAGTTATTACGTAATCCCTAACGTATTTTCTCAACGTTGTGACGACGTTGTAGTTTACGTACTTATATTGTCACTAAAACGTAGTACCGGTAATGCAACGTAGGATCGTACATCCTCACAACATCACAATAACGTACTTATCTCAGAATACATGTGTATAAATATATCTCATTCTCGTCTCTATCTTTACCGTGAAGTTCTTGCTTCAGAAAAATACACTTTGTGAGTGGTTCAATTCATATCTGGAGTTGCAACGCAAATGGCACCTTACATGTATATACTATATTACTGTCGATTCTAATGAAACATATTCCTAGTTGTAAAGAACATGTCACAATATGATTGTCGCCGATAGAAGCCGTGTTTGGGATTATTTGTTTGATTTTAAAACTGACTAAATGAGTAGTTTCATGACTGGTTTTATGCGGAACCAGTTTTAAGAATAACGTAGAATACAAGAATGTATTTACCATTAAACCATCTAATAAACAATTCCTATTTAAACTTTGACTACAGACGATATTTAGCACATTAACTGTTTAAGGTTCTTTAGATGTACCACCTTGATTGGAGATGAAGCAATTTAAAAATTTAACATTGTTACTTTTATTTCTTCTCTGGTTACGAAATACATAATAAACACTTAAATCGCCATATATATATATTATCTGCCTTCTTATAAGGCAAAATGCAAAATGATCGGTCTAGTTTTCGCGTTGATATGATGATTTAAAAACGTGACAAATTACATGATATTTTCACTAAATACTCAAGTAGGTGAAGCAACTGTCGGTACGCAGCCGTATGTATTAGATGTTGTGCATATTTTAAAAATCAACTGTACACTATTCAAGACAACACTGGGAAGGATTGATATAATGTTTACAAAATGTGTTTTAACAATAAATACTATACTCAAAATCAATATGAATGATACGAGGTGCGTAGGTTTTATATGGTATATTTTGCTAGGCCAGATATCACAGGGATATTCTAGTTTCATTTAATTTGAATATATTGATACCTTATGCATCATTTTTATATTTTTGTTGACCTGTATAAGTATTTATTCACGGCAATCATATACTCACAATATCGTAATAATACTGTACAATTATAGACTGGTCATAAGGTCAATACCTGTTTTTATGGATCCGAGAAGACGATATTGACCAAGGACAGATTATTGTTCATTAAATTGAACATTGATCTTTGAAGGGGGTGGTGTCACCTTTGGTGTCCATGGATACCACATGTGTCAGAAATATATTTCAGATAATTTTTTGTTTACCTTTGCCGAACCTCCCACAATTTTAGATAGTTAATAATATAGTTAAGTACTGTAAATGCTTTATTTCAGGTGTTAGTTTTCTATCATCTTAATATGCTTGAGGGAAAAACTTGAACACATTTCCTGGTCATGGCATATGACAATAGTATAAAAATAACATGAATCCCAGCGAATCCCCTTCTATGAAATAAAGTTTCTAAGATTTGTAAAGCACATCCATTACCAAAGAATATAAAATGAGTGAATCAAGTCGATAAGATAATAAAGTTTTCAAAATAGGTATCACTTTGAGTCAATGATAATGGAATATTCATCATGAAGTAGTTGATTTAAAATCGAGGTGAAGCGCTACTGAATGACTTTAACCATACTGGTAAGATTATATTTTGGTATCTTGAGAAGATGTAGAATTATTTTCATTATTTTGTCCTTTCAATTACGTCTACTTCGTGTTTTAGAAACTTTATATGGTTACTTGCTTTGATGTTATAGTTACTGACGCATCTTGTTTCTCTGAAGACCAGTTTCGTCAATGAATGGTTGGTTTCGTTATATATAATTTACCATACATAAGGGGGCGCAGAGCATGGGGTTCTCAAATATACATTAAGTTGCAATGAAAGAATATACTTTCACGATATTGTAAAACAATGGAGTATATCTTATAAACTAAAAAATGATTTAAACAAAATGCGTAATGCGATATGAAAATCAACAAAACACACTAATGTATATATGCGACTCCTGTGGGTTGTTATTTCTGAAACAACTTTCACGTGAAATATACATGAATACATGATTTATATGATACACATCCTTGGTACTTAAAACCTGAATATAGACAATATTTATACATTGTTCTTATGTTCAAACTGATCCGGTCGACCCCGCTTTCTGATTGTATAGAAATTCATTAATTTCATTTTAGAACCAAGACGAAGGCCTACTATACCCATTTCATGGTTGCTGCAAACAGTCAAATATGGGTCAAATATGGGTCAGTCTTTCAATTACTGTGGGAATATCCCCTATCGTGGAACTTGCATGCACAGGTGTTGTAATCTGATATTTCCTGTCTTATGATAACTAACTGCGCTTGCCGTCAAGAATGACGCCCGCTCCCGCTCTCTCCAAGCTGGACAATGTTTTGAAAAATACTGAGAACAGAACAAAGAACAGTGTCAGGCTTGCAAGGTAACCATTCTTCCGTTTGTTTTTAGTGTAGTTCTTAAAACTTCTAACCCGTTTCTCCCATACATACGAATGTCAATTTAAGCACATTGATATGATCTTCTGTGGGTTTTAGATCTTCTGTGCGTTTAGAGAGAGAGAGAGAGAGAGAGAGAGAGAGAGAGAGAGAGAGAGAGAGAGAGAGAGAGAGAGAGAGAGAGAGAGAGAGAGAGAGAGAGAGAGAGAGAGAGAGAGAGAGAGAGAGAGAGAGAGAGAGAGAGAGAGAGAGAGAGAGAGAGAGAGAGAGAGAGAGAGAGAGAGAGAGAGAGAGATTTGTAATTATACTCCTCTATAAACATTTACCCATTCTGCATTTTGCAGAAGCCTACATAACCAACGATACTGCAAATGAAGTAGATGTCGAGAAGGAAGTTTCGGAATGCCTAAACATGCTCCATCTCAACATGGCGGGCCTCGATTTCAACAGGTAACTATTTGTTTATCGTACCTACTACTGTATTGTTGTGATAGTTAACATGATCATACCTCCCTGTTATATTCATTTTAACCAAATTGTTTAATTAAATCTCTACTGTTTTATCATTAACGTTAGCAATGTTATTGTGTTGTGTATTTGTGTATAAGAATAAAGCATTATCATAAAAACTGTCTACTTACTTCAATATGCTTGATACAAAAAGAACTAATTTCCCTTACTACTTTGTTATAAATTTAAAGTCTATAAATGTGTATTATTTGTTTGCAGAGAGCAACAGCTGACAAGGAAACAAGCTAATGGACAAGAGAACAAGCTTATGGGCATCGAAACAAGCTAATCGGAGAAAAGGCTAACTTTAACTTTTAATTCTATCAAATTAAAAAGTATAATCAAAGCTTCATCTGTCTGTTTTCTTTGTGTTTTAAAAATACATGTCATATTACAACTTTCTCAGAACGTCGTAATGCAATTTTTGGAGACAACAAATGACGTCTTGGCGACGTCCGAAATCTACGTAAAATACATGGAAATAGACGTCATTTTCACGTCTTCACAACATCTTATGTAGGCAGAAAAACCACATTGTAGCAACCTTTCTGGGAGTCTACAGAATGACGTTATGACGACGTCAGAAATCTACGTTAGGACGACGTAATCAAAGACGTCATTCCAACGTCCTGACAACGTCGCAATTAGGTTGGAAAACCACGTTGAAGCAACCTTTCTGGGAGTCTACAAAATGACGTCGTGACGACGTCAGGATCTACGTTAGGACAACGTAAAAACAGAAGTCGTTATAACGTCCTCACAACATCGTGATTACGTTGAAACACCACGTTGTAGCAATCTGTTTGGGAGTCTACAAACTGACGTTGTGACGACGTCAGGATCTACGTAAGGAGAACGTAAAGCTGATGTTGTGACAACGTTATCACAACGTAGATTTGTTAGCTGGGTAGTTCCGTTGATACACTTTAACTTTTAATTACTCCACACATCAATTTACAGCATTACTTCAATGTCTACATCTCAGCTAGCACACCAAACACTTCATGCAATTGGTCAGGTTACACCAATAGCCACATAAATTTCTTCCTCGGTTACCCATGGTTTTATATATGCTCCCTTACTCTCCAGTATATCACCAACATATATAAAACCATGGGTAACCGAGGATGAATAAATTTATACACTACACAATGCGTTCACCAACATAATGGCTCAGAGCGATACAACAGGTACAACGTTAAATATTCATGATGGGTGATAGTCCGATCAATCATTAATTCCTTTCCATACTCGGTCCTGAATAGGCCTGGGCACTTCATAACATGAATCCACATGATACAGTACAACATATACATATTACAATTTAGAGTGATTAATACAGGTAAACGATCATTCAACATGCTACGAGCATGACAGCTCAAAATGATAACTCAGACACATAATCATTCAACAAACAAACAAACATTAAAGGGGCAGTAGCACGTTTTTTCGCTCAAATAAGTCGATATAATATATTTGAAAAATAATTTCAACAATAGTAGAACACCCTTCTCTCTTTGGAAAATCAAGTTAAAAATGAGTGTACACGGTTCAGTAAAGCCATGGGAATTGTTTTTGTCATTCAAAATGATAAATTGTGTTCACAATAAAATGGCCGCCATGCACTTTTTGCTTTATGCGTAACACCGTTATTAACACTATAGATAATTTGTCTGTATAATAAGATGTTTTACCCTCTAAAGTAAATATAAATGACATAAACTACCATTATAAATGGGAAAAAATAAAATTTGCAAAAAACGTGCTACTGCCCCTTTAAAGCTCAGAATGGTTGATAATGAGGGACAATTAATGTGCTGAAGAATATGTGTTGATTCAGTTTACCTTCCTCAATCCCGTTGTTAGACCTGTTCCTCAGAATAAACAATTATTCATAGATTGTTGTTGATAATTAGCTACGAATCTTTCTTGAAGCTTTGACTGTAAACTATAAAACACTTTGATGTATTATACACACGTCAATTTAATCAAATTTTACTATATTGTTTAATAATCGTTTCACCAGGGTAAACCTATATTGGATTAATTATGCCGATGTTATATTTTCCCCAGGATAATATTCATAAGGAGGAGTTTGATTGTAATATGAACCATCATTACACATCGTTGTATATATAGAGGTTATCATGAGAGTGTGTTTTGGGATGGTCAATATCCTGCATTAGGAATAAACATTGTATTTTGCGAGCCTTGGCGAGCTAAATACATTGTGTTTATTCCTAATGCAGGATATTTACCATCCCAAAACACACGAGCATGATAACTTCTTTATCATACAATGTTATTCTTCATTCATTTTGCGCAAAACAGCATGACAACATTAATTTCAAAGTTGAACTTTACTGTAACTACGCGTATTGATATATGCAAATGAACTGCGTGCTATTCTCACAGTAAAATGACACAAAATAACGCCTCCTAAATTATGCTTTCAGTGAAAACAATTGTTATTTTTGGTATTATCTGAATTTTCAATGTTTTAATAAGTTTTAAAATACGTTTTTCAAATGAAAAATATTTAACGTGAGGACAGCGAATTCGAACTCGCGTCCTTTCGTGTAATCATGAGTGTAGGGGAGTCCATCGTGAAGGAGCGCGAGTTGCTTCCCTTCCGCCCGGTTGCAAATGGCGACTCACACATCACACGGAGAGCTAAACTAAATGTTAGGCAGCGAATTCTAAAATCCCCTTTACAAAAGTCACATTATGGAACAGTGAAAATTGGCGTTCGATAAATGCATATGTGACACAAACTGCCTTTGTTACCTGTGAGTATTTATAAAGTGTTTACTCCGTAGTAGTTTTCAACTCGCCATGAACATGTTTTGGCACTGCTCGACGATAATATTTTTTCCCGTAATATGCATTGCACTATGTTTGTTTTGTCATAATTAGTGTAGATCTATATGAAATGAAGTATGTATATTTACATGAAGCTATTACGCTATTACAACTGTTACGGTTATTACAGGCGTTCGAAATGTTAATGTTTGTGACGTCATTTTCAAAAGAAGTTCCGTCACTTGACCTCTGTAATTTGCATCTTTATCCATATATGACCCCAACGGATACCGAAAATATCCGTTGCCTTTATTCTGCCGAGAACACCAAATATTGTATGATAAATGATGATATGTAAACACCGCCCTTTAATACAAATATAAAATCATTGAATGTATAAAAATAATACCATTTTGTACAAACGTGCAAACATTTAATTAAATAAATTAAATAATACTGGCATCATGGCCTTCAACCAAAAAGTTAAATATTGCATCTAGTAAACAAATTAATGACGACATCTTTGAAAGATTACATTATGTATGAAGGCATAATGAATAAGTTCAATAGAAAGTACCTGAATTTAAAAACCATTATGTATATCATCAGTGTTTAAATCTTCTTTATAATAATATTGACTCAAATTGTGTATTTGGCACACCCATTTGGATATAATATCATATCATAAATGGTTGAGAATTCGTGGCAATAGTGACAGTACTTACATGTAACATGTAATCTTTTAATTAACTGATATTTTTGTGTTTGTCATGTGGGTATAATTTAATAAGATCAGAGATCGAGACAACATTGAAATCAGGACAATTTGCAAAGATAAGTCAAGCTATGAATCTGGTGTGCCTCCTTGTTCTGGTCCAAGGTAAACTAGCATATTATCATGTTCATGTTTTTCAATTTTGTAGTTCGATGGAAACATGAACCTTTATGTTGCAAGATGAATCCGTCTCTGGGCAAAGATTAATCAGATTCTTGTTTTATATCAAGGGACAATCTTATAGAAATTAATGCTTGCGTCAACACATTTTATATTTATTATGTATCTATGGATCAATTTACACGACTGCTATTTAAGAGATTCTAATATAAATGAAGTCAATAAGAGGAAAGTTCAAGATGGCGGGCATATGGGACACCAGTTCTTTCGACCACTCTCCTGAACGGCACGCGGGTGCTTGTTCGTATTTGGGTGAGAATGCACTCCCATTAGAACTTACTCGACTCATGTTCTTCACACTTACTCTCTGTCACAATTAGAAACCTTTCTGGGCTACAGCCAGCCATTTCTGATTGGTTGCAATCAAAGCTGGTTGTGCAATCAGTGATGCTGTTTCGATCTGTTCCTATAACCATTGAAATGACTTGAATTTCTTCTCATTTGCGATTGGCACATATTTACATGTATTACAATAGTCTGATATATAAACAGGGACAAGAAGTATATATAGGCTTCGTGCTGAAAAGGTTACATTTGAAGGATTAAATTTCTTTATTTCGAACAAATCAAACCACTCCACTTTTAACAGAGATAACGTCCCAGCAGGCACACAACGTGGTTACGACGTCGCATTTTGGTTGAAATAATGTCGCGACGTTGTTCAACTTTAAAAGGACGTTGTTGATGCAGCGTTGTAGCAACAACATTGTCCCGACGTTGATTCAACGTCGATAATCGATTCAACGGCGATAATGGTCCGGTATTGATCCATTGCTTGTTCTTGCATTGTTCCACCTCTAGATGATTAATTGCTCAATTATAAGATAAATAGTTGCTTTTGTAAAATTTCCGGGATTCATTGTTATTCAACACCGGCAACTTAAGTTTAAAACCGATGACGTTAGCCGGAGGTTTTAAACGCTGAAATTTACGATTTTTTAATATAACAATGAATCCCGGAAATTTTACAAAAACAACTATTTATCAATATTGTAACATGCCTGTTAGTTATCAGTCGTTTTAAAGCGAATTTTTGTTTTGTGTACCTATCTCTGAGAGGAAAGGGCTTGGCGACTCTTCCATTTTTGTACGATGTGTGGTCTGGTCAAAACAAATGTGAATACTCGGCGTAATATGTACATTAGTAGCAATTTACATTTAATGTAGAACAGTATAAGTTATCAATGGTCACTTCACAATATCCACGTTTTGTTTTACATGGTGATAACGAATTATCTACGACATCAACACGGTAAAATACATAGGAACAAAAATCTTAGACTTGCCCTAAACCATTGTAACATTGACGCTAGCATTGTGACGTCAAAACGGTTGATCACTATGACGTACCATGCCATGGCAAGGTAAGTCGGTAAAACAACCGCATGGAAGAAGGCGTCAAACAAATTAAACTAGTTGAAAACATTTTAGTTACTTGAAACTAATTCATATTGAGAGTTATTTGGGACATATACGGGTATACACTAGTTAGAAAATGACAATGACACCTGTCAAATTTGAGTAAGGCACATATATAAAGAGAAATAGAAAAATTCAATTTTGAGTCGGACCGGATCTTGTGAACATGACACAGAAGTTCGCCGTGATTCGCCCCAGGTAATTTGCAAATTAAAGTAAAGGCAAATCAACCAATCAGAATCAAGGACTCACTGAAGTCATGTTACAATTGGTTTTATCACGTTGGTTTCATATCAAAATGTTATGAGACTGAAATACTTGCTGAAAGTTCGTTCTCCATTGCTGGATTTCCGACAAACTTAATTCTTGTAGTAGAGCATATATATAGATTTCGGTGTTCCGAAGTATGAATTTATGAATTCTGTATGTCAAAATAGCTGGGTTCTGCTCCATCAGTAAATTTGTTATCTGAAAGACTTCTGGCAGACAGATTACAGTGCTTTCCTGTCATCGCTAAATCTGTTATATTACGACCTTTATTCTTTATTTGCCATTGTCATGAACTCACGCAGGATAAAAACATTTCACTATTTGTGGTCCAAACAATTTGGAATACCATCAACCAACTCTACCCGGCAGAGAGAACGAGTGCACGTGCTCGACAGTTGATGTCCAATTGGTTAATTAAATTTTTTTTCGTCTGGCATTTTATTCAGATTTTGAATTGTTTAAACCTCGTTTTGTTTAGTCATTTGGGAGATGTATTCCCATTTTAATTCCTGATATATTAGTTCCTTTACCATTGTTTTCAGTTGCGACCCTACGATACCCCGACAAGGTTATGGAAATAGGCATCGGGTCATAGTTGAACTGTAGAATTATATGTCATATCTAGAAAGTAAATTAGATGTTTCTCTGTTCATTTCTTCAAAGACCAAGTGTTCCTTTGTTCTTCGCCTCATATGCCAGGTGGTTCTTTTGTTTCTAGCCACATAGGCAACATGTTCCTTTGTTCCCTTTTGCAGACACCAGATGTTCTTTTCGCCATAGACCAGGTGTTCGCTTGGTCCTTCTATGACCAATTTTTTAATAAAAGCAAAAAGTTTCCAATCGGACGTTTCCGATCAATGTTTTACGATCAAAGTAGCCCTAAATCAGATCATTGATGTGGTAACCTATGAAATATAATCAGTCGAAATGAACAACTGTGAACAACATTAGTATATATCAGAATATAACGGTCATACAAATAGTTAAAGGGGCAGTAGCACGTTTTTTGAAAAACATATTTTTTCAAATTTCTCATTTATAATGATAGTTTATGTCATTTAAATTAACTTTAGAGGGTAAAATATTTTATTACACAAACCATTTATCTGTAGTGTTAAAAACTATATTGTGCATGAAGCAAAAATGGCATGGGGGCCATTTTATTGTGAACACAATTTATTATTTTGTATTACAAAAACGATTCTCATGTCTTTACAGAAACATGTACACTCATTTTAAACTTTATTTTTCGAAGAGTGAAGGATCTTTTACTATTGTTGAAATTATTTTTCAAATACATTTCATCAACTTATTTGAGCTAATAAACGTGCTACTGCCCCTTTAACACTAACAATACCACTGCAAATGCTGTATGCAGGGAACCTGTATATCTGAGTAAACAAAAGTGGCCAGGTGTAATTTAGTTATTCAGAACTATGCAACAACAGGAGCAATTTGGTCCATCTTTGCAGTAAAACGCACTGTGTTATTATGTGGTTTTAGATTATCAAACAGAGTGATACTTTCACACAGTCATATTGTTTCTTCTACAGATGTTGGAGGCAATGGCGGCAAAAGGGACATTGATGAATCATCTGGCAGAGTGAACACAACTATGAGCCCATGGAAGAAGCTGAGACGCGCCCCTCAATGGGGAAATATTTACGAATCTGTGAGACCTTGGACAAAAGCAGTGAGTGAAAATGAATTGGTAACTACTAAATACATGAACATACTTGATATATTACTACAAGATCTGAACTACACAAATCAGTGGCATTGATTGATTTAGTCCTTTATTTTAGGGATGAAACAGGATTCCGATCTATTAAGGTCTATGAAAAACATCAAGGGAGTCACCGAGGAGGAGTGTTTTCACCAAATTATAAACCAATTTTATAAACAAAATGTCAAAATTTACATTTTATGAAATTGATTCCCAAATCCTACGTAAAAAAAGATCATGCCTAACGTTATGAGACAGAGTCGGGTAATTAATAGTGCATGGGAAGGGGCTTAAAAAGAGGAGTAACCCCAACCTAGGGTAGAACAAGATACAACCTATGTATTTTGATTCAGAATTTAGTGTAGAATATGAAAATAATGGTTGTAGTCTCATAAAATATGTTTTACTATCTGAAATTTTGAAATATCTGTCATACGGTCTACTTTTTTCTTGGAAAAATATGGAAATTCTAATTTTCTACTGATTGCCTACCCAAACTGCAGAAAACTGAACAATTATGGCCCTAAGATATGGAGACAGACTTAGTGAAAGCCACCATGCACTTTAATTGTTTCAATTTTTCCGTTTCAGTTAAAAATAAAAAAAATTCGACAAAAACTCTTTATTTTTCGTTCGTTTTCTATCAACGGGTCGTCATATATTCGCTCCAAAATCTTTGTTAATGTATTAATTGTTACCTTTCATATATCAAAATTTTCCTTATCAACTCCTCTTTCCAATGATGTATAACATGCATTTATAACATCATTCTGTGTGATACCAGCCGCTGTAATGCTACACTCTTGTTAAATTTTAGAAATTCCGAAAAATCACCCAAAATAAGAAAATTCTTAATTTCTTCATTTCTAAAAGTAATATTCTTTTGAAAATGGTACCAGTAAGTCTTTTGATATTCCTTTTTTATAACATACACAAGATATGTATAAAAGTCCATTTGCTTCTATTTATAAGGAAGCATTTTAGTGCATTTTCAATAGATAATACATTAAAATCATTATTGCAATTTAGTTCTTACAACATGTATTAGTTTATGATTTAAACAGTACTTATAGTCTACAATATGAAAGGTTTCAACAAATTCCTTTTGAAGTACATACATGTACACCTTCAATTGATACATTCAAAGCTCAAATTATCTTTTAAGATCATCATGATCATTTCAGTCACATTCATTAACCTCTGTATTTCAGTTCCATGGCAACATTCAAAGTCCAAGTACTCAATCAAGATTATCAACACCATCATCACTGTAATTAAGTAATTAATATATGCATCTTGCCATCTTCCATTGAGGTAGAGCTTCTGAGTTAAGAACAAAGGAAATCAAATTTGAATCCAACCATACCAATTTTGTTTTAATTGTGTCAAAAGTACTTACCAAGACATGCCTTATGGTAAAAGATGTCAAATCAAACAAGGTTAGTGAGTATGTTCTATCTATAGCATTAGAAACGATAGCAACATGATACTTGACACGATCGAAAACGGACTCGATAACGATCTAAGATTAAACTAAAAGCAAGGTAAGTTCGAACATTCTTGATATTATCATATTTGTCTTCTGCAACCAAATTTTGTAAAGTCAAGGCTTTCTGTTTGAAGAAAACGTGTATTTTAATGGCTTTTGTTCTGTTGTTGCAGTTGCAATCAAATTCAGAAATCACCCGATTTTCACGTGAAGTTATAATCTTCAACCAAATTCAAAGATGTCATGTAATACAGTATGCTATTGAACATTACTTCAGCTATCAGGAAACCTTCATTTGAGCGACTTTTGTTTGGTTGCATGTTATTGTTATTTTAGATACCCCGTCATTGGGACCCTTCATTTACTTCATAAATTAAATCGTGTGATAATGCAAAAAGTACAGAACTCATCATCTACATGTAGGACACTTCTAGTCGGGGATGTTGAATCATACCCCTGCCAAGTTTCCGAAGTAAGGGAAGTCAAGCATACTATTTTCAATCAGTTAAGAGAAACGGAAGGGTGAAGTGTGACAGGTAATCAAATGATATTTGTTTTTTTGTCAAAGGCACCACGTGTTGGAGGTGACATGAAGAGAAGGAAGAGGAGGAAGGAGAGCTACAACATCAGCATCTACAAGGTGTTGAGACGGGTGCACCCTGACACCGGTAGCAGCAGTAACCCAGCAAACAGACAACGTTGAACAACGTTGTAGCAACGTTATGGTTTGGTTACGTTTTATTTTAACGTTATTATGACGTTGCTACAACGTTGGAGAGCCAACGTTTTCATGTAACGTCCAGACAACGTCACAAAATAACGTTAATAGAACGTTGTTACTTGGTTAGGTAAAAAACCAACGTTCCTACAACGTCATATGGACGTTGTATTCTAACGTTGTATTGTAACGTCGATATAACGTTAAAACACAACGTCATTACAACGTTGTAAATTTGTTAGGTTAAAAACCAACGTTCCTACAACGTCAGAAGGACGTTGTATTCTAACGTCTTATTCTAACGTCAAAACAACGTTGAAACACAACGTCAATACAACGTTGTGAATTGGTTAGGTTAAGAACCAACGTTCTTACAACGTAATTAGGACGTTGTATACTAACGTCCAATTCTAACGTCAATACAACGTTGAAACACAACGTCAATACAACGTTGTGAATAGGTTCAGTTAAAAACCAACGTTCCTACAACGTCATGAGAACGTTGTTATGTTACGTTGCATTCTAACGTCAATACAACGTTGAAACACAACGTCATTACAACGTTGTTGTTTGGTTAGGTTAAAAACCAACGTGCCTACAACGTCATATGAACGTCTTATTAAAACGTCATTACAACGTTGAAACACAACGTCAATACAACGTTGTACATTGGTTAGGTTAAAACCCAACGTTCCTACAACGTCATTAGAACGTTGTATTCTTACGTTGCATTCTAACGTCAATACAACGTTGAAACACAACGTCATTACAACGTTGTTGATTAGTAAGTTTAAAAACCAACGCTCCTACAACGTCATATGAACGTCTTATTAAAACGTCATTACAACGTTGAAACACAACGTCAATACAACGTTGTACATTGGTTAGGTTAAAACCCAACGTTCCTACAACGTCATTAAAACGTTGTATTCTTACGTTGCATTCTAACGTCAATACAACGTTGAAACACAACGTCATTACAACGATGTTGATTGGTAATTTTAAAAACCAACGCTCCTACAACGTCATATGAACGTCTTATTAAAACGTCATTACAACGTTGAAACACAACGTCAATGCAACGTTGTACATTGGTTAGGTTAAAACCCAACGTTTCTACAACGTCATTAGAACGTTGTATTCTTACGTTGCATTCTAACGTCAATACAACGTTGAAACACAACGTCATTACAACGTTGTTGATTGGTAAGTTTAAAAACCAACGCTCCTACAACGTCATATGAACGTCTTATTTAAACGTCATTACAACGTTGAAACACAACGTCAATACAACGTTGTACATTGGTTAGGTTAAAACCCAATGTACTAACAACGTCATAAGTACGTTGTATTATAACGTCTAATTCTAACGTCAATACAACGTTAAAATACAACGTATTTACAACGCTGTGAATTGGTCAGGGTTAAAAACCAACGCTCTTACAACGTCATGAGGACGTGAATACAACGTTGAAACACAAACGTCAACGTCAAGAAAACGTTGTGAATGGTCAGGATTAAAGCCGACGTTCCTACAACGTCAGAAGGACGTTGTATTCCAATGACAAATTCAAACGTCAATCCAACGTTGTGCATTGGTTATATTAGGTTAGGTTAAGTTTAGCACAACGTCATATAAGAGCGTTTTATATTAAATTCGTTAGATTAAGAGTTATGAACAAAGTACACGTGTTGATAAGTCAACCTTTCTTATCTAGCCCTAACCATATGTTTATGTATGTATTCTAATGAATGCTCATTGCTAACTAATGTTTCATCTCTCTCCTGGCTTGTATTTCTCTTCTCACGGTGTTTACAAGTTTACATATTCAGTTAAGATATTATATTGTGTTTAAATAATCGATAAAATCAAACAGACTTTAATTGGAGGCTTATTTTACAAATAGGGACCGGGCTGCACGCTCACATGTACGTTTCACATAAACAAAGCTAAAAGTAGATTAACTAAGTATTTTTAAAAAATATTTTATTAATAATAAATCATGAAAAATAACTATATGCAGCTTTTAGACAAAAATCACGCAATGTCTTTTATATCCTCTTTTTGCTTTCCGACACAGATCATGTGCAACCCTTGATTTGTCCATTCATAATGTGATATCAGGTGACACAAAACGATATTTTGGCAAATGAAAATTCATTCCCTGAACATAAATATAAAATAAATATCAACTACTGTTAAGATTATTTTAAAAGAATAAATAGCGGATTGTGCTCAAACTAAATCAGGTTTATATAATGTTGACTGAAAAGAAAACATGACCATGAATTCATATAATGAATGTTGTACTGAAAAGTCAATGTCTAATTTTCAATGTATATATTCAGACAAAAGTACATATGAATATATTTAATTTAATTTTTTGGATGCTGTATGACCGTTAAAATATGCAGTCAGAGATATCTTCAGAGATGTTTCATTGTTAACCTATTTAGTGAAGCGCGTTAAAATATCAAAATTATCGCCCCTTTGACAATTCCGTTGACGTTTCCCGTAGGTTTGCACATAAGCATTTTACTGTAAAGGTAATTAGTTACACATTAATTGTATGTATTTATTATAATGTCATAACTAAGCAACACTATGCCTTTGTATCGCGAGACAGCAACATTATTGAGGTTTGTTTTAAACAAACGTATCATTTCAAATTTATCAATCTATATTGAAACCACGTTAACTTTCCCAATTTACATTTAAACCGTAACAATAACAATACAGCATGGACATGACGTTATAATGACGGGGAAAGGACCCGTTTCAAGAATAATCACTGTAATCGTATCAAGAGACGTGTTTTGACTGTTTTCACATGGACTCCTACAACATGTTAACGCAACTCGGACCAACATGATTGCGTTTATGAATAAGCACAGTCTATCACATGTATAATCTAGAAAGTTATATTGAAATACGCCTTCTTTCTGGAACTGTTCAGAAAGCTGAGTGGGGTAACCATGTTCAGTTTGAAACTACACAAAATGGGAGAAACAAGTTGCGTCAATATAGGCATTTTAACAGTGATTATCTCACTGAGGATTACCTTAAACATGCATCCATGTGTTTCATAACATTTTATTTGTTGCAACTCACCATATGTGCTGTTTATGTACAATTATTTTCACTCACCTTGCATGTTCATCCCAATCGCAAATATAACATATTTACTAGTGTCCAATTAATATTTAGCAACATAATTATGCATGTGCAGAAATCGAAACTACACTTCCGGCCATTTACAGGCGCAATAGTTATATGATCTATTCAACATTATTAACTCATATTTGCCTTTTTGTTTGTGGAAAATAAGATTCCAAAATTAAATTTGACTAATTGACATGGCGCGCGTCAATCGTGGTGCAGTGCGCGGTTTCCGATAATAAAAAAACCCCCAAAAAACTACTTTTACCTTCATATCGTCAATGTACAAAGTCGACTATTGTAAAAATTTTAGTTTTCGATAACAGTCATAGCTTTCCGATACAATAACACCATTCATTCGTTTGGAATAAGTTGTGACCGCAACAACACAATGGGTGAACCTTTAAATGTCCTATGCCTCGTACACACGGTGCCCTCGCTAAATTTCGGTTTGGAGTTAACACATTGAAGATTAAAACAGATCGCTTTGCAAACGTTAAATTAATGGATAAATAATGTTTTAATTGCATTCATGAAACTAAGGATGAACTCAACACACTATTAGAATGCCCGTTGTATCACATGTAGGCCTATGCATGACTTGTCTGTGCCAAACTTTTGAAAGCGACGTTAATTAAAACTCAAATCATCTCAAGTCAAATCATTTCCTATCTTTTGACTAAATACTGTCTCACTATACATACATTGTGCTTACTGCATTTCATGAAGCCTAACTTAATCAATGGTTTTTAATACGGACTTTCAACTATCACAAAAATACGAATGCTGTCGCGCTTACATTATTGTTGGTATATGATTTAGTTTAAACACTGGAGAAAATATTACTTTCATCGTGTATGCTATCGAAATATACTACGTTCACAAATATATTGAAAGTCTTAAAAATGCACCTGTTTCAAACTAAAGAAATACATTCAAATACTTTCAACTATACCAATTATTATTTACCTACTCTTTGTACATTCTAATGTAATCTAATCGGTTATTCTGAATCGACCTTAATTATTATCATTACTAAGGATTAGGAAATTTACATGCATATTGAGTTTATAATTGTGCTGGTTTAGGAACACTAATAGTCTATAGCTGACTGTAGCTGAATAATGGAAGGACATGATGAAATATTAACAATTGTAGTTCTCTATTATTTATTAAATTTTCACATTACCGGGTAAGACTTACACATAAATAAGTTAGTTTTGGCATAACCATGTACATTAATGAGTTAGTTCATACCATTGCCCAAAGATACACTTGGAATATTTATTATGATATATCAAGAATAATATTTCCCTTTGTTTGCTGACAATTGATTGATTGAAACATATTTTATTCTTTTAAGAAACGAATAAGGTAAAAGTTATAAAACTTATAGAAGCCCTCTCAACATAATCGACAAATCAATTGACAAGGCTAAAATACATAACACATGCAGAAGAGAATTTAAAACTCTACAAATGAAGGAAAGGCATAGTTTTAGTTGGTAAACATGTCATATAAATCATTAACGCATTATACAATGACAAATACCATTGCTATGACAAGTACATTATATGTATGAATATGTTTTAATTGAACCGCTGACTCTTTCCAATGAATTCATCAACATGGTGAAACATGTTTTCATTGACTTATTGTGGTAGATTTGGATTTTGGGGTTGTGCTTAGATTTAATTCTTCCTTTAAATTTTTAAAAACGGTGAGCGAATTGAATTAGTTACTTATTTTAAATATTTGGGTATATAGTCTTTTCCTGAAGAAATATTGTTGTTCAAAAGCATGCCAAGATACTCTGGCAAAACAATGAAATAAACCTTTAGCGCCTGTTCTTAATATGTTAAGTTGTTTCCAGAATTTACCAGTAAATACAGTGACTTATTTTCGGAATTTTCGATTGGAACGAAAATGATACGGGTGTGTTTTATTTATAAATAAAAATATATATAGTTCACATTACGTTTTGTAAATATGTTCTTAAAATAAACCGATTTTTTAATTTTTAATGCGCAGTAATTAGTGTTAGTAAATTAACGGTTAAAGTTAACGTATTTAACATTATTAGAACGTTAGAAAATCGGTCGGTAAAACGTCGTTATTCATATGCAACGATATTTCGATTACCAAGGGCAACGTATATGTGTCCGATTTGTACTATTTTCATATATGTTTGGCAAACTCAAGATGTTGGTGATGTGAACAAGTGTTTAGTATATTTAAATCGAGTGCGAAAGATGTGTGGATGCGAGACTGCATGGTCCGTCCATTGCATGCATCTTCTACTTTACCATCTTACTGTACCTTTTAGACGACCCTTCGGATGGAGCCATTTATAAATCAAAGAAAGTCAGCCAAACTGCGTCGCTTCCTTTCCAATTCAGATGTACTTCTTCCAAACTAAAATATTATCACATCGACGCTCTAGTTCGAGTACAATCATTGAGGCTTATTGCCCATTTTGTGGGGGTGATCTTGAAGATGAATACATGCATACCAAATTGAATTGAATTTATAGATATATTAAACACACTTAAGCTTTTAAGGGATAATCGTTCCACTTTATTATCACAAGTATCCAACAAGTTCATTCAACTAAACTGTCCAGCCATGATAGTACACTTATGAACAACTTAAAACTTTATGTGACAAAACTGTTAAATGTAAATAATATAAATCTATATAAAAGACTGTCGGCAACACCGGGCATACTGTATTGTATAATGAAGTCTCTAAGTCGGAAAGGTTTGACATCAGTTTATTGTCTTGAATGAATGCATTTGTAATTCTTTTCATCAGAATTTCGACAATGACGTGCACTTATTTTAGATAATATATTTATCGTTTATGTTCATAAGAATCCTACAATATATCTTTGTATTTGCTATCTTTTCACTTTAAGCAATGAACGAAATACGCGCCTGTCAATAAACATAAGGGTATTTTTATTTAAGAAATAGAAGACGAGTTGGTGTACTTTATCGTTGAATAAAACATAGCAGGGAGCATGAAACACGGGATGCCCTTAAACAGTTACTCACTTATATATAATAACACTAATAATAGAGACACTTGGATCGGTTGGCCAAGGATATGAACGATACTCGATATCCGGACGACAAACCTAACTAAAAAGATACAATTATTTCCAAATTTTTGATATCCTACTACAATACCCTCATTCCCTGAGCCAAAAATGCAAATTAGTGTTAGTATATTGTTCCTGTACATGTAAGTCACATGGGAGTTACACCTTTTTCTACCTGTTGATCATTCTCTTCCCACAGAGGTTAGTCCCTACAGTTTTCCGGTTCTACCCTCTGTTACATTACGCTCGATAATGTGTGCAGGAAGGTAGTGTTCTGATTGGTTGCAATTGAATCTAGTTGTGCAATCAACGACGCCGTTGTAAAAGTGACATTTGCCAATGACACGTCATCAACGTAAGGCAAACGTTTTCTCGTTTTACTGTGTTTTCTGTGTTTTCCTCGAACCATGCTTTTTGATTTTGTGAAAACTCTCGATCATAAACATAATTATAAAGAAAGAAAACCAAATCAGAGACAAATACCCAAAACAGTTCATTTTTCGTTATTTACATCAGACATATTCGAATGACATATGCTAATGAGCAAGACCCTTCAGAGTAAAATGCGTCGATTTATGAAGTTACCCTTTCGACATGTCAAATTGAACATGAGTTCTCATTGGTTAAGAAGCAAGGATAGGTTAAGAGAATGCTCTTTCCACCGCCAGGGGACTTTGGTTCTGTTCTCTATTTCAAGCGTAATGTAACAGAGGGTAGAACCGGAAAACTGTAGGGACTAACCTCTGTGGGAAGAGAATGCCTGTTGATTGGTTGTTACAAAATAAATAATTTTTCCATTGGTTGCCGGAACTATTTCATTCATCTTCTAAATTGTTAACTGTAGAATCCATCTACTGCATTTAAACATGGTTTATTTGTTTCTCGTAGTTGAAATTAGAATGTTCTTACATGTGCCTACGCATCAAATGTCGGACGAAACAATTAAATTGTTATAAAATTTAAAATTAGCGATTACTAATTTACTATATGTATAACCACGGAAGCTTCAAGAGCGACGGCTATCGTTCGAAAGCAATGACGTCATAGGTGTGAGTGGTTATGATGTCACAGTGTTGATTGTAACGTCATTCATAGAGGTTTTCGGTTTGCGCCGACATGCTTTTGGGCTTCCCAAATCTCTTGATATGAAATTTGTAATAACTTATATCGTATAATCATGGATTGATAGTATTGGGCAGAAATACAACACTTTCAGATAAAACCACATCTATGTTTTATTGTGAAATACATTTTCGCATGGGACATTTTAATCGCGCGTAAACAAGAATAGGTACGCAAGTAGTGAATCCACGTCACTAACGTATGGATATGGAGATTCCCCTCTTTCTCGGGTCCTTTTAGGGAAACTGTTGGCTTTTAATATTCGCGTTTTTATTTTATTTTTTATATGGGTAATATAAACAATAACCAACTCGTGACGGAGAATGAGAGATTATCTTTCGCTCGTTATATCAAATGTGTAATTCTCTCCCCAAGATAATTTCGAGGGTTCGAGAAAATCGCATTTTTAGTTTCTAATGTTCATATCTCTGGCACTGATAATGTTGATAGGCCTATATCACTTCAAGGATTTTAAATGAAGGCGGCTTTGAAGTATAGTATGCCTTATTGTCTCTGGCAGCCATAATTTATAATTTGTTAATTATTGCAGATGGTACCGCCGTTTTGTTCAATTACTAAGGGGCAGAAAGGTCTGTCTGCACTCACATTTCCCAACTGTTTCATTGTGAATCACAGTGCTGTAAGGTACCAAGTGACACTTGGTTCCTTTCTGCACAATATATTTCTGAGTTATTCACTCGGTACCTTTTTACATAATTAAATATTTTAGTGATTACTGAAGATAGAGTTTCAACATTTTAACACAACATGAAGATTATTGAAGCAATCAATAATTTCTAAAAAAAAAAGTGAAAATGAAAGTGAAAACTTGGTACTTTCTGCTCCAAGCCCACGATTTGTCATTCCCCGTTTCTCGTTAGTTATTGTCTATTAGGTCTATTCAGTATTTACCTAAGTGATGCCACAGCATTGTGACATCATCGACATCATGTCGTGAAAGACTTAGGCCTATTACGTCATCAACTCTGAGACGTCATGGCTTTGTCAGCTATGTTCACATTCTGAGGTTATTGTAACATGACTTCAGTGTATCCTTGATAATGATTGATTGATTTCCTTATGTTGAATGACAATGAATACCCTCAAATTACATGCGGCGAATCACCGCGAACTGATACATCATGTTTTCTGGATTTAGTTCAACTCAAGATTTAACTTTTCTATTTCTCTGATATGTGTGGGCCTTACTCAAGTTTGACATGTGTCATTGTCATTTTCTAACATGTGTATATAATACCGTATTGGTCACAAATAACTCTCAATATGAAGTAACTTTTTTTTCAAGTAACTTAAATGTTTTCAACTATAGTTAAATTTGTCTAAGTTTGGCGCCATCTTTTATGCGGCTTTTTTCACAGAATACTGTTGCCATTGCATGACGCCATAGTGATCAACCGTTTTGAAGTCACAATGCTAGCGTCATTGTCACAATTGTTTAGATGTTTGTTCCTAGGTATTTTTTAATAACGTCGATAAATGTTTATCGCCATCTAAAAAGATACGTGAATATTTTAAGTGACCTGACCACATCTCTTACAAAATGGAAGAGTCGCAAAGTCTTCTCCACTCCGAGTTAGGTAGGCCTACACAAAACGAGAGTTCGCTTCAAAACGTCTGATAACTATCCGTCATGTTACAATATCGATTAAGAGTTGCGTTTGTAAAATTTCCGTGATCCATTGTTATTGAACACCTGCAAATTTCAGCGTTTAAAACGTCCGGCTTTAACGTTTAATATAAAAAACTAAACGATGTCCCGTTTGATAACATGTTTATGAAACTAGTGAATGGTTTGGCATTTATAAGATAAATAGTTGCGTTTGTAAAATTTCCGGGAATCATTGCTATTCAACACCCGCAAATTTAGTTTAAATCCGACGGCCATTCACGGGTTTCATAAACATGTTATCAAACGGGACTGAGTTTAGTATTTTATTTATTACTCAATGATGTAAATAGCGCTGAATTGCAAGAAAATCGTTTTTAGTGACGCTTACTTGCAAATAGGTCACCCGCTATTGCAGTCGCGCGGCTAACATTGTGACGTCAACATAAAACGACTATGACGTCACGCGCCGATTATGACGTTACGGCAGCACGCGGTGGTATCACACATGTGTGTAACCAACTTATTGTTATCTAATGAGTGATCTCACCACGGTTGAGTAATAAACCAAATTTGCGAGTGTTGAATTACAATGAATCCCGGACATTTAACAAAAGCACCTATTTTTCTTATAATTGATCATGTATCGAGGTGTGATTGATAATTCTAATGTTCTATGCTACAAACAAAGGAGTAAAAAGGAATCAATTCAAATCAACATATTGGAGCGCTTTTATACCGGTTCTATGTAAAACACAGCACACAGCTACGAATCAGGAACATTGTTCCAGATCTCGTTACCGTGTCAAAATTGTGTTACTATTATATACAGGTAACTTAGCAATTGCGACCAAAAACAAACTACAAGTTATTTTATATAAAGGCACTGTGCACTGTTGGTACATTATTATCGCTCTTTCATTCATTAGCTTTTATAGGGAAAAGACTTTTAAGTTTAAATATAACATACATTATTATAAAAGGCAAAGTAAGCGATCTGTTGATTCATGTAAAGGTGGTTACATGTTACTTGTCGTTTTCATTAATGAAGAAACTTAATTAAACTATTACGTAACACCAATTCTAATTTTAATTGTTTAACTTAAAAACGAGCACATGGTTACTATACCAATTTATATTTGATTCTTTTTAAATCAATACACTCATTTTTACGCTTATTTACAGACAAAATCTAAAAATACGCTTTGGGTAGCTTATGTCTAGAGATGGGACGAAGAAATTGAATTCACTTACGGTAACATTTTGCGAAACAATCTATTGTTGTAAATGAATCTTAAAATATATGCATTACATTTGTTTAAGCATAGATATGTCAATTAACTAACGGAAAGCGCTTAACATTGCTGCAACGCCTTTTTAACGGCAACTTTACGACATGCCGCATGTCGTTGCCATCACCTATATTCGCAGTATATATGTGACCATGTGTGTTATTTCAATTACGTAGGCCTACATATCTCCAGTAAGTGATGAATATAAATCGCCTTGTATAATAAACTGGTAGTTGTTGTTCCATTAAGCACTCGTATATTGATAGTATATTCAATAATAATTACACAATAGGCCGTCAAAGTTACATTTGAATTTATCAAAACTGCCGTGACGTAAGATTTTTACGTTTATGTAGGTGATTTAAAAAATGAGGTTTAAGTGATGAAAAACGTTCTGTGACCCCCTATTATTATTTCTGAATTTGTTTGCTTATACAACTGCGCACACCATGTTAACGTTTTAGCAATATCTAAAATATGTGTGTCAGTGAAAAATCCTGTTGAATATGCGAAAAACGATGATAAAATGCCATTTTTATTTAAAAACTGCTTAATCTCATAGTATTACATTTAACAGTACTAGTGTCATTAACTTTCAAAATTTAAACTTGCTTTGTATCCGCATACATGTATGTGATAAAGTAGTATCTGAAAAAATAAGCGAATTCTAAAATATATCATTTCATCGTCCATCTCTCCGTAAGAGCCTATATATCATTTCAGAGACTTAATTGTAGTCTAGGCTATGTCGTAAGTTATATTCTAGCCATCTTAGACTTCCAGAAAAAGGCGTCTATACTATATAACTATTCATCTCGAGATGATATAATGAAAATAAAACAAACACGTTTAAACAATCGTTTGTAAAAATAACGAAAATGTAAGAATAAAATGGGAAGGTGTTCAGGCATTATTATATTCTATATTCAACTGAAGCCAAGTTTTATGTAACATATGAACATGCATGGGCTGATCTGAGTGAGAGATATTTACAAATTAGTTCAACATTGTTGCAACGTCATACTGAAGAAATGGGCAGCAAGATGAAATCAGAAAACGACAACTATGTTTTAAACAGAAAGATACATTGTTCACGCATTTTGGGTTTTTAAAGTTTGCTAAGCTTGCAAACATCTGAGAGGTGATTTTCATTGAAAGGCTGAATTTACACTGCGACCGATCTTCTCTGCATTGTGTCAGTCGTTTCGTCCAAAAAAAGCGCAAGCAGTACTGAAGTACGTGAAGAAAATCTCAAAACTGAAATCACTAGATACAAACAAAATGCAATTTTTATCGATGTTATAATTAAATATGGTAATAAAGGGCAAGTTAAATTATCTTGAGCCAAATTCCATTCTGTCCTGAGAAGAAGGAGCCACTTAATCAGGATAAAAACAGACATTACAGGAAAGGTAAGTTGTTTTCCTTTATCCACACTTACTAGGCCTACATGTACTTTGTGATTAAATTGGGATATATGCGGTCGAAAAGGGGTATGAAGGTTGACCCTATAATGTCGTAGGTCTTATAATTTTACATGCATATGCAACTTTGTTTAATCTTGCTCATCCTCGATAATTTTGGAAAACACGGCTGGTTTAAAAAAACATTCACGTCCCGCGATCACCAACCTGGTTCCCTGGGCTAGTTACGCTGCGCTATGCTGCGCTACATTGGCACAGGTTGCGCGATCACTTCCTATCCATATGATATTGTTAATCACGTGACTACCATTCCAAATAGAATTATGTGTAACGCTTGATCAAGTCTAAGTGTGGTGGCGAAGCGTCTACATTAGCCTAAATTAAATTTGTGCTGCTATCATAAAAGTTCATTGTACCAAGGTAATTTTGCAATTTTTCTGTAAGAGATGCACACCAAGAATAGGTGTGGGGGCGACGCGGTTGACGCGAATCGACGTTACCATGGGCACACTTGATTACGAGGGGGAGGCATGGAACAGCCGGAACGTCGTTCAATTTGTTACGTCATCAACAAACTATACTTTTTTTCGTCCGTCTTTTCTTGACTAATACCACGTTTACCTCATCGACTGAGGTAGAAAGTATATATTTTCACGAGATGAGTTAAATATGCATGTTGTTTGTCAAGAATTGACATATATTCTATTTATTGTTTTATGTTATCCTTGTAATTTACGCCTTCATGTTGAGCGACCGCTTGGAACATCCGGTCACAACAGAAACAATTTGACATCATAAGCCAATTCGCTACATCAAACCATTGTTTTATGACGTATTATATAATATATATAGAGAATAATAAACGACATCCCGTGTAATAACATAATTTTATATTTATGAAAAAAAGGAGTGGTTTGTATTTAACGATCGGGTTTCATAAATGTGTCATTAAACGGGGACGAGTTTAGTATTTTATTTATTACTCATTGATTTAAATGTCACTTAATTCTACAAAATCGTCGATAAATGGGACACACTGTGACAGCAGCGCTAACATTGTGACGTCATATTTATGCTATTATGATGTCATATGTCAATGGGCAGCACGCAATGTTATTACACAATGTGTAATAACATTGTAGATTTATTAAACTGCGATATCTTCAACGGGCGAGTAATAAATAATTACATGTATGTCAGTCACTGGTCACAGTAGAATATAAGTTATTTTCACTGTAGCTTGATAGACAGTTTATTTCACTGATAAATCCCTGTATTTCATTGTTCGTCATGTAATAAATGATTTTATTTGATTTATCAGGATTTTATTTGACCACTTGATTTACAAAAATCTATCATCCTTAGATACAATCGAAAATCACTCTAAGGGGGATAACTCTAAGGTAAAGTTTCCGATGGGGGTTACACATTTCACTTCAGGAGCCACGCTGTTTTCGGAGTGTTTTACACAAGACAGCTGGGCATGTTTCAGTGTAGATTGTTCCTTTCAGGTATAGTAAACAACATAAATATCATTTCCACAACCAGATTGTATTCTCAAGATCACATTTACATAATGTCGTTCTGTTGTAGTCATATGTAGATCTACAGTCAAAAGATAAAGTGAACAGGGTGAGTGCTAGCTTGACGGGTTTCACGGACAACGAGACCGATCATGACCTTGTCAGTATTTTTGTTTTATTTTATAAATATAGCAATTACTGTCATCGTATATATGTTTTATACAATTGAAGAAGGTCGTGAAAAATATTCAGTGTAATAAAAGTTTTATCGATTTATTTCTTATTTTGAAAGCAAAATTATTTGGAATTTTAAACCCTAGTTGTCTCCCATGTCCGCTAGGTGTCGTATAATCCAAGATGGCTGCGCCCACGGTTCATGAAGTTACATGTTTACGTTATGGTTCATGGTGTACACCGAGCCTGAGAGTGTTAACCTGTAAATGGCTAAACAAATATATTGTATTTTGGTATGAAACCATGTTTGTTTTTTTCTCAGAACACCGTGAGTCGTGACCTAGAATCAGGATGAACTCCCTGTTGATGAAATTAAGAGACACGCAAGGATCTTGCAAAGCGTGACGTGATGTAAGGCAGTTTTTGGACACATTGTACAAACGTCTGTGAAAAAAACTTTTACTTTTACTGAAGCGGGCTTTAACCTATCCGAGTCGCCACTTTTATATGTTTAATCAGACATTTGTTTGCAACAAAATGAAAAGTTGTTTATGTTTGTTGAGCTTTTTCTCTTCAGTCAGTTTGGTTGGTCATGAACCAGATATGGATTTATCAAAGAAGAAAAGAAAAGAAAACATATATTTAATACAACTATTTTCAGGATACACATACTGTACTGTAATACTGTACATATTTCATATTTTGGCTGTGAGAACAACTTGCAACATCATTAACACCTCTGACATAGAATGATATGAATGTTACATGATTAACATATGTGTAATGGATATGTGAAGAGTATTTGCCGTAATGTCAGGAATTTCAGGAATTAAAAGTTACAAAAAAATGTTAATTAATTCATCAAAATAAAACCCGACCTCTATTGTTTTGTTTCTTCTAGATATAATCCACGTTGACATCATAGGAGTGATGCTAGTTTATCTTAAGACTACGCATAATGGGTAATCAACAGACCAGTTACAATGATATGACTGTAGGCGAATAGAGAACATATACAATGTAGAATATTATAAAGTTCATTAAGTAACAAATTAATTCCTCCTTTTGATGCTAATTCTAGGATTTCAGTGATATTGATCAAATAAGTTCATTATCTTATCTTAGAAATATGTTCAACAATAAGTTTTAATTAAGTTGCATAAATTAAAATACTGGCAAGTGTTGGATATTGTTTAACTATTTATGTCTATAATGTATACTTCAGATAATTATGGGGATCTGATGGATGCAAGCGGGATCGTGACTACATTTCCATATGATTGCCTAGCATTGTGACTACAGGTCTCTTCACCAAATGAGGGTAATTTAAGTTTGATCCTTGGCTTCTGTTTGTCATAGCATGAGGCAAATTTTATCATGTAACATTGACTAGATACATGCTGATGATATATGCTAGATACATGCCTGTACAAACATAATAAAATCATATGTAAAATAACTCATAATAGATAAATCATTTGTTTTGGCAAACAGATTACACTTTATATCATTTTGGAGTAATATTCATCAAAACCATCTGCAATTTCTTACCATTGTTTTAAATTGATTAAATATATTGATTAATATATATATATATATAGGGATCATGACCAAAAAACCTATTTTCATCTTCTTCTTCAGTACAAAAAAGCTCTAGAAAGCTGAAATTCCTTGGCCAATTGGGATTCAAAATTGTAGATTGCGTGAGTCTGACGATGTGACCCCAAATGTGGGTGTCGGGGATCATGACCTAAAACCTTTATAATTCAACAGTGCCAATTTCTAGAATATTTTCAATTTATTTCTTTGATTTACAAGACACATTAACACTAAGGTGATTTGTTTCCAATCATACAATCAGATTTGCAACAACTTCAATTTATATTTCAGTTGCTAGCAGACTTTTAAAGACTTGATTCAAATACAACCACAGGCATTATGGACACACTGTTGATGGATGGTGTCAACAAATATCATGAGGCTATCGCTTGTTTGGCCCAAGTTTCAAGAAAACATCTTTGAAGCAAGTGAACACGGGACAGAAAATGTAAGATTTACACCGACAGTTTAATGGGTGAAATTTAGTGAGCACAAAAATGTTTGGAACAGTATATTGTCAATTTAAACATAAATTGAGTCATATGTATTTATTTAATTCCACATATTGCATTTTCTTATTTACATATTAGTCATTTAGATGATACAATCTACTAAGGATGTTTAGCTCATCAGGCAAAATAGACATACATCATGGGTCATCGTCCGCAAACCTTTTACATTTTCGACTTGTCCCCCAGAACCACTGCACCCCCAAAGTTTAAATATGGGCGGGCAGGCATGTTCACTAAAACCTTTAAAGGACTAGTTCGCCGAAAGCTAAAAGAAACACACATTTTCTGATTAACAGGTTTATAATTTATATATATTGAAGACAAATTTATTAATTTTGTCCTGAAACCCTCATATGGGCGTGGCAAGCATTTTGCAGGGCTGCCTACTTGTACACTTTTGGTGTATTTTGTACACTTGACAGTCTTAGAATATGATTTTAAACCAATGTTGCAAATTGTACACCTCTTCTCTGGAAATATGTAAAAAAGTTCATTTCATAAATTTATGTATAGAGTAATGAAGTTCCGAACTGTTACAGAGTTGAATTATAACCTAATTCCAGAGTTAACCCAAGTAAACAAAGTCAGACAATGATTATTGTTGTCAAACCAGAGCATGATATCTTGGAACCATGCTAACTCCATCGAGTTGTACACCTTAACATTACAAAATACTCCAAAATAGCTATATATCTACACTTAACTTGAAAGGAGGGTAGACAGCTCTGATTTTGCCTGAAACCTTTTAACGACTACTCCAAAACAAAAAGATATAGGAAGCTAACATTTCAGGATAATATCATTGTTACATGAAGACTAAAGTTTGTTCATTTGGTCCTCTAGGCTCTAGGCTCTAGAGAGCTGAAATCATTTTGATGTGAGTTCTTCTAACATGTGCTTTGAGAAATGGTTGTTGAGAAAGAGAAGTCGAGTCTTGAAAACAAAACATTGATGGTCAAACAAAATTTGCCAATATTCTAAATTTAGATTTTTAGACCGTTACCCAAAACATGGGCCACAAGGGTCTTGACCTAAAACTGAAATGTTGTGTACTGAATAATTGATAAATGCGGATTCTAAGGCGAGGAGGATATATATGACTTTCAAATGTAGAGGGCCTTAATTTCATTAAAGGGTTATGGTTACACGTTTTTGCAAGACAAAAATACAATTTTATCGTTATTTTCAAGCTTTTAACACTTAAAATTGGAATTTTACAAATTTTATTGCTTTCTGTTAAACATAAATATGTATCAGGTCTTTGAAGGGCATTTAGAAATGGTATACATAAGAACAAGAAGATTTTCTGGATAACAACTTCTTTAATGTGAAATTACACGACTTTTCGGAGTACATACTCACTCCTTCATCAGGTGGAATGTAAGGAAATAACAATATAATATATGGTACATTTATATAGCCAAAAAAAAAGTAGTGAGGAAACTCAATCAGGGAGATTAACATGCATGAGAATGGTATACAATGGGGATTTCTTATACAAACATGATGGGGGTGAAGCATGAGAATGGTATATACAATGAGGATTTGCAATACAAACACGAGGGGGAGTAAGTAGATAAACAATGGCCTGTAGGCTTTATTGAAGATGTAAATAAACACACATGATGAGACGAGGGAGGCCAGTTGGCTTTATTGAAATTGTTGAACAAATAATAAGTACAGTTGATTGGAAGAGAGGCCAATTGTTGATGTGGGTGGCTTTGAAGTTTTTGCATGGTGATTGGAGCTGATAGGTGTTGATTGGTGGGGACTCCTCGGATTATTTGCTCCGACAGGAGTGGATGGAAGGTAGGGATACTTGGATTTGGTTGGTTCGGTTCTCCTCGGATATTTCCTCCGACAGGAGATAGAAGTTCTAGATGAGTGAATCCCAAGCACATGGGCTTTCCTTACATTCCACCTGATGAAGGAGTGAGTATGTACTCCGAAACGTCGTGTTTTTTCACATTTAAGAAGTTGTTATCCAGAAAATCCTCCTGTTTTCATTAATATGTATGTCAAATAATCACAAGATTTAGATTTGCTTGGGGAATATATCACTGTTTGATAAAAATATATTTCAACAACAAATTTAAACCAAAAGCATATGTTTCAAGGCTAACTTGAATAATAATTTTTTTAAACCTTGAGAAATTGGCAATTTTAACTTGCAAGGGAGATAACTCTTATAATATATGCACGACCGTTTCCCCTTAAAGAGGTTCCCAACAATAATCAAAATACATGAAAAATTGCTGTAAATTGGCATGATGCAAGCGGAATATGTATTATTCGAGATTCAAAAAGAAAAAGTGCATGTTACGGACCTTTTTTGGTGCAAAATGATGTTTTTTTTGTCTGGTAATGTCTAAAAAAAATGGCAAACTTGTTTTATTTTGTTAAAGTCACTTTTTAAAAATAATGACACTCATTCAGAGCTATATTGTTGTTTTCTTTCATGAATGGAATGTTATTGGAATAGAACAGTGATTTCTAAAATTTGTATGTTTTTTTTTTCATTAACCTTTATATGATAAACTATAATGTCAACAATGGATTCTGTAGAAATAACTTCAAAAGTCCTGTTCAAGAATCAAAATAAATGAAAAATAATTCAAACATGATATAACTTGTGGAAAACTCGCCACTGAAGAATAACAGAAGATACAAAATATATGTCACGGACCTACGTTATGAGTAATTTAATGCTGAAAATGAATTTTTATGAAAAGTATTGGCAAAGGGAGGTAACTTTCGGTGGAAAATTAATCTTTACATTATTAAGTTATATAAGGTTGAAGAGCAGAATTTTGTGTTACCATAAAACATAAACTATTTCACACAACCATAATGCCATTACCTTTCTTTATTAGTATTCCAAAGGCAATTTGATTATGTCCCCCGAAAATTTTTTCGGGAGACATAATGTTTTCGCCTCCGTCCGTCATTCCGTTATTCCGTCATTCCGAAATGCTTTCTTTTCCGGGCCATATCTCAAAAACCGTTCAATATTTTTTCACGAAACTTGGTATGTGGTTAGACCTAGTGGTGGAGTGGTGCCTTTTGCTATTTTGGTTTTTCTGAATTTTTTATTTTTTCTGGTTTCCATGGAAACAATTTGAACTTAGTGCAAATTGGGGGTAGGGACCTTTTCCGGCCTCTATTTCAAAATCGATCTAGTATTTCTTTACGAAACTGGGTATATGGTTAGACCTAGTGGTGGAGTGGTGCCTTTTGCTACTTTGGTTATTCTGAATTTTTGTTGTTCTGGTTTCCATGGAAACAATTTGAACTTAGTGCATTTTGGGGGTAGGGACCTTTTCCGGCCTCTATCTCCAAAACCGTTCAATATTGTTTCACCAAACTTTGTATTTGCAGAGACCTAGTGATAGAGTGGTGCTTTTTGCTACTTTGGCTATTCTGAATTTTTTATTTCTCGTTATTAATGCAGTATTGAACTTTGTGCTTAGCGTAAGTGAAAAATAAGGGTAATATGACTAGGTTGGATTGAAAGTTGGAGCGGGGGACATCACAGTGCATCACATGCACATATTTCTAGTTTTCAATGTTTCTTACAACACACTGTTGATGAAACATTGACCAATGCTATTAAGTTCTGAGAGCGAAATCTGACAATTGAAGATGTACGTGGGCAATTGTTACAAACCACCTAGATTACAGAGTAAAATAAAAAAATATATCTCTTTATGATAAAACAAATACTATGTTTCACAATTAAAATACAATGATTTTTTTCATGTGCATGTGACTACAAGGTCTATCTTAATCTGACAACTGAGGATGCTCAGAAGCAATGGTAAAGAACCCCCTTAAGTATGCTATATATAACTATGAAATAACTATAGAAGAAGAGAACAAATATCACTTATTTTTTTACTATTTTCTGTCATGATATGGGGATTTTAGTCTACACCATTTGAATTAGAAAGATCGAAAGGACCGTGCAGAAATGTGCAGCAATTGTGCACCTACACTGAAACTCGTGACCTTCCGATGGTATCTGACCTCGCTTTCGCTCGATCAGATGCCATCGGAAGGACACTCGTTTCGTATAATTCGTATATAATGAGACCTCTTGTAGTATTCTCTATTTACTGAATTACTAAGCAATATTAGGCTTGAATATGCAGATCCGAAGTATACAGACGATGAAATAGATGAGACAGATGATGCAGAAGGTGACCATTTGATATTACAACTGAATCTGCTTATGGCACTATTATGTTCTGCTTTCCATTGAAATATTTTGAACGAAGAGGTCAGACAAGTAAAATAATTTGAACTAAGAGGCTGTGAAACGAACCCCAAATACGGAAACAAGTTCATTTCTTCTACATTTGTAATAGATTAACCTTTTTGGATTTTCTTCTTTTGGTTTGGCGTAAGTGGTAAATTCGGGTAAGGTAATAAGGTTGGATTGAAAGTTGGAGCAGGGAACATCATTTTATTTGGCTTCAATACGTTCCAAAACACAATTATGTGCCATATGTGCTGTTTACAATACAAACAAATTGCATATTCATCCCCAATTGGCAAACATATCATATTTATTAGTTTCCAATTAAAATCGATTAACATCATTAATATGCATGTGCAGAAACCGAAAGTGCACGTCGTATTTACATGCACAGAAGTTATATGACCTATTGAACATTATCAACCAAATTTCGTCTAGTTTTAAAAAGATTCCAAAATTACGTTTGACTCATTGGCGCGCGCCACACGCTGTGCATTTTCCAGTTTTCGATCAGAAATCGATACCTTTACCTTCATATCGTCAATATACTAAGTCGAGTACAATCAAATGGTAGTTTTCGATAACAGTTGGTACTGCTCGATAAAATAAGACTATTTATAACGTTTGGCATGTTTGACCCCCATCGCCAACAACACAATGGATGTACCCTTTGATATCTGAGGCCACGGGCATTATTACACCTTTGTCCTGTGTCAGTACTTCAAATTATTTTTAGATTTAGATTCGCATCACAAATGGTTGATTGCTAATAGATGAAATATTTATATTTCTGTTTTAATTTCAGGTAGTATGAAGATCCAAATGGTGATTCAACTGTAAACCTTCCAGTCCCTTACTGCTGCTTTGTTTAGTGGAGAAAAGAAGCATGCAGTTAACAAAATTGCGACTTAACATGTCAAGCTTATACATGAAAAATTAATGTGCACAATATGTATTTACACTGCGATGCAATAAACTTTTGGTTCTGACTTGTCTTGTCTCTTTTGCATGAGTTGAAGTTAAATTATCCTAGTGCCCATTGTCCTCTTTTCACAAATCACACTTAGGTGATCGTTAAATACTGATGTTATGTTTGAAGAAATTTGAAAATCAAACTTTTGTGAAATAGCCCTAACTGTGTTTGTTTTTCATTTACAAATTGTCTATTAGAAACCGCTGACATTTAATTGATCCTTCAGAGAATCTAATGTTCAAGATTGCTAACTAAACAATTCCTTAAGTAGGATTCTAAGAGGCAATTGTCAATGAAAATTACATGGTCGAATAAGTACCAAAACATGCACTGAATATCGTAGATAAACAAACATGTATGAGGTTACATGTTACAAAAACAAAACTTCAGCAAGCAAACATTTCATACAAGTTTAAAGGTTTCCTGTGTTCAGTTTCTGACATTAATGGGATGTAGGTTTTTTATTTTCAGGGCATGTTTGGTTCCAAAGAAACATTGTTTTCCGATGTTCAGGGGACGTTGGTTTCTGACGTTGTGGCGATGTTGGTTTCCGACATTGAGAAAACGTTGGTTTACAACGTTCAGGGGACGTTGGTTTACAACGTTGAGTGGATGTTGGCTTCCAACGTTCAGGGGACGTTGGTTTCCGATGTTGTGGGGACGTTGGTTTCTAACGTTGTTGGGATGTTGGTTTCCGACGTTGATAGAACGTTGTTTTACAACGTTCAGGGGACGTTGGTTTACAACGTTGAGAGGACGTTGGTTTTCAACGTTCAGGAAATGTTGGTTCCCAACGTTGTTGTGATGTTGGTGTCCGACGTTGAGAGAACGTTGTTTTACAACGTTGCTAGAACGTTGATTTTGTAACGTTACAAAACTAACGTTAGAATTACGTAAAAAGGAATCTACAAATAACGTCCAAATAACGTTACAAAACTAACGTTGGCAGGACGTTGGTTTTGTAATGTTTCAAAACTAACGTTGCCAGGATGTTGGTTTTGTAACGTTACAAAAAAACGTTATAATTACGTAAAAAGGAATCTACAAATAACGTCCAAATAACGTTACAAAACTAACGTTGGCAGGACGTTGGTTTTGTAATGTTTCAAAACTAACGTTGCCAGGACGTTGGTTTTGTAACGTTACAAAATAACGTTATAATTACGTAAAAAGGAATCTACAAATAACGTCCAAATAACGTTACAAAACTAACGTTGCCAGGACGTTGGTTTTTGTAACGTTTCAAAACTAACGTTGCCACGACGTTGGTTTTGTAACGTTACAAAATAACGTTATAATTACGTAAAAAGGAATCTACAAATAACGTCCAAACAACGTTGCAAACAACGTTACTGACACCTTCTGACAACGTTGTCACAACGTTGTGACAACGTAAAATTGTTTGCTGGGAAGGCTAGGTCCCCCATCAACAGCCTTGTCAACGATATCTTCGCTGTAGTTCTACTACTGCTCCGAATTCATTCTTCATCTCAATCCATATATGACGTCACGAAACATGCATATGTGATTATTGTACATTTGAAACAATAAATTTCAATTCTGGGACACCAAAATCAATTATTTTGCAAATTTCGGTGCTAATTCATTCGTAACTGGTATAAGTAACTGCGACCCTCATGAAATGGATTCTTCCGCGCACGTGCAGCACAAAACTTCACGCGAGGCGAAGTGATTGACAGCTAAAACTCTGCTTTTCCATGCCTTCCGCATGCGTTACAAGACTTGAATAGAACGCGGGATTCTTACTGACAAACAATCCTAAGGCTTCTAACAGCGTCTTGTGGCCTAATGGTTAGGAGCGCTGACTACCAAGCGAAGGGTTGTATGTTGGAATCCAGGTTCATGCATCACACAAATTAATTTGTCTAGAGATATTTTAAGATCCTATTCAGATACACCAAGACAAAATACATTAGTCTCGAAAAATTTACTCGATTAGCCACAACTGAAAATGTCTTAACCTAACACCCCTCCTGACTGGGACAGTCAATGACCAGTAGATTCCTAAATAATAATCAACTGATAACACAATAGATTGACGTCATGACCATGGATTAAATCCAGGTGATGAAAACATACATCACACAGACATATAAGAGAAGGTTTAGATTTGAAGTAATAAATCTGGGCACCGATTCACCAGATAAGACAGTCATATATGGGTGAGCATGCTGTTTTAACTTGGTCCGCCTAATGGCTGCAAAAGTTCATACTCCAAATGGAACTGATATTGACAAAAAGTGTAAACAGTGATATCCAATGATCGGGTGCAACCAAAGCATCTTTGATAATCTTAGCTTAGCTGGATATTGGCGCTAAACAAATGTATGTATGTATGTATGTATGTATGTATGTATGTATGTATGTATGTATGTATCTATGTATGTATGTATGTATGTATGTATGTATGCATGCATGTATATGGAAAAGTACATGTGTCTTGATGATATTGACAGAATCATGTTGTCATGATATAGCTTTGAAAATATATTTCTAGATTTTAACGTTGTAGAAAAAATACATATAAAAAATCTACCTGTGGTAGACTTCCTGGTAGGGCCAACGCTGATTCGTAATCAATATTATAGCTTCATGTATTTAAAGGGAAAAGTGTGGTAAATCTAATGCCATATATATTCTATTTATCTATCCGTATTATTGAATGATCTGACGAAAAATGTGACAGGCACATTGTAGGCTGCAGCAAATATGGTTTATTTTCAGTGAGACACAGCAGTACCAGTGTGGTAAAAGTGCGCCTGCACTCGCAATGTTAATGTCAAGATCCTACTCTTGCAACACACGAGGTCTCAACTTAAACATATATTTTGGTTCGGAAGTATAATTTCATTTGGCCTTATAATGTGTCCAAAATCACATATAACTGACATGCAGGCCACCTATCTCAACCCCAATGACAGATTTTTGTTCAACAAGAAGCGAAATGAGAGACAAATTCTTGAATTGTGCGGCTGTTATGACGTTTGTCTTAACGTTTTCCACACAGATTCTGTTTATATGACGTCAGATACCCTATTTATGGCTCTTTAAATTGAACGACTGCAGGGGCATTTAATTCAGGAGACAAACTCTTAAAAGGAGGCTTCTATCGGGGTATTTTTGTGGAAACGAAATTCGGGAAATTATTCCTGTTTACACATGTTATTAACACATGATTAAAACACACTATAATTGAAAGATATTGAATGAAGGTAGCATTTTAGATGACTTTATATTTCACAACTTGATGAACACAAGCGCACATTTGTTGAAAAGTAAAACAATGAGAACTGAAGCCATTCATCGGCGCTGCGAGTCAGGAAAACTTCGCTACAGCATAACATCAAATTGTTTATTAGTTTTATTACATGTTATGTGTTACTATATGAATACTCTATCGGTGTATGTCTTTAGTTATCAAAAAGTTGCAAACCTGGGTACAATATAGCGTGTTTTCTTTTCACGTAATGCAAAATGTCCAATACGGAGTATGCAACCTGAGCTACCAATTAAGACGCTCGAAGGTTTATCTGTGACATTGTCTTCACTTCCAAAACAGGTACTCAAGTGAACTGCTGAACAGGTACTCAAGTGAACTGCTGAACAGGTACTCAAGTGAACTGCTGAGTGAATAGAGGCACGTTTTTAAATACATTAAGTCCATTGCCCAAGGTGACACCACGAACCTCTCAACTCATGTCTCAGCGTGGGGCAGGGAATCACCATTCAAACTCTCAGTTTTTATCCATCAATAAGGCGGGTAACCCACCCATCCAGCGAGCTACGCCCGTTGTTGCTGTACTTCACTTCGACTGTGCTGTGCACAGGACCATGTCCACCCACACGTTTGTTCTTACTAGATTAAGAGTTATTAAATATTGACTGAAAGTTGTTCAGTTTCAAAGTTATAAGATGATATTGGGACAACTAATGGGCATCAGGGTTTAAGAAGGATTTGTTTCCACCTGATTTTCTTATGTATGGATTTCTCAAAAAGTTGGAAATGAATTTTTAATTTAGTTTCAGAAGAGCATTAAATATATTTATTTCCAAGAATGGTCAATGCCAATAAGTAATTCAAAATATTTAGACTATTATTCCTCTCATATAAATTTATTGAAGCCCGAATTTTATATGATAAATTTAGAAGATAGGTAGCTAAAAAGGGCTCTATGTAACTTTCGAATTGGTTTCCACGACTTCAGAATTAATTCATTACGAAAACAGAAAAGGAGATTTGTTTGATAATGATAATTTTATTTGTAAAAACTGTAATTCGGGTAATCATTGAATCATTTGTATCATTACTGTACGAAATAAACAAATACTAGTAGTGTCCCCTCTGTGAAATTCTAAAAACACTGATGTTATTAAATCTCTTGCAATCTATCTAAAACATGTATATATAAGAAACGTCACTACAACGTGATTGAACGTGATATATCAACTGTTTATACCAACATATTATATAAATGAAGATGAGGATAGATAATCTGTATTCAAGCCGATAAGCCCTAAAACAGAAAGATAACAGACAGAAGTGAACCTTTGATTATACTATTTAATTCGACTTAATTTAGCTGGTTACTTGGTTTTATGGATGTCGGAGGAGCCTTCTGCAAATAAATTATCCACGATTATAGGCAACTGAAATTGTAAAACAATCAATACTTTATAAAATGGTAACTATATTACTCTACGAAAACTCGTCATTTCTGTACCTTGTTAAACATAGGCTTTCGTATATCATAATAAATGATTATCTTTTATGTAATGATACGTGTAAGAGTATTTTGTTTTATCTCAATCATCATCATCATCATAAAAATACTTATATAGTGCTAAAACCAGACAAATGCCCTGAAGCGCTGTAATGAACCCATGAAAATGTCAGGTAGTCAATCAAATGCAGTTGAGAATAAGTGTGTCTTAAGTCCAGATTTAAATCGAGAAAGTTCATCTAAGTTTCTAAGGTTTTGAGGTAGCTGATTCCAGAGAGAAGGGTCGGCAACTTGAAATGCGCGATCACCAAATGTATGAGTTCTGGATAAAGGAACTTTATGAGGTTACTCAGGCATCGTGTGGATTGATATATGTGAATCAGGGATTGTAGATATTCTGGAGCTTGTTTATTTAGACATTTACAAACCAGGAGAAAGAGTTTGAACTGAATTCGATATTGAACGGGACGCCATTGTAAAACATTCAACCTTTCTTTTCCGTGTTATAAAGATCACCATGTTCACTGAAGTTGACTTGGGCAAGTTCGACTTCAAAAAGATCGCGTATCGGGAGGAAATCTTCATGGTGTAGGTCCCTGATAGTGTGGACAACTTTTTGGATTCCAAGAGCTGAAAACATAAGGATTTAAGGATTTAAAACAAGAAGATTGATATGTTAATCAAACTGGAATAGCGTTGTCAATTTAAGTTTAAAACTGTTTCTTTTGCAAAATATTTTAGACTGGAGTTGAGTATAAGCACGATGTACCCACAATTCAGTGATGTATCGCTAAATATTCCTCCTGTTTGGATTTTGAAGGCCCACAATTAAAAAAGGAGGAATATTTAGTGATACACCTCTAAAGTGTGGCTACATCTAATACTTGTCTGTACGCAGGTTCCTTGACGTATAGTACGCCACATTTTCTGAAGTCGGCCTTGCGATCTCCATTTTGACTTCTTATGTGTGACGTCAGATCATTCAACTCTGTATAAGTTTTTCAACACTTTTCACACTGGTTTGGTATCACACGTCAGGTGGTTTTAGATGAAATGGTTAAGACAACATTGGTGTCTCATATTAGAATATTTTTTTTCTTTTTCTCATGGTTTTGGCTTTGTGTGGCTTAATTAACCAAACAGTTGGTAGTATTAAATTATTTCTTAAGTAATTTAGAGAACAACCTGTTAATATGTATTATCAAGAATGGCATTCCACTTTAGACAAAAGTACAATATATCAATTGTATCGATCATACAAGACGTTAATTCAACCAGAACTATATTTATCTGTGTTGACGTCAAGAAATATTACAAGACCTATCTGTAAATACAGGTAGACAATATTCCATAGAGAGAAGTTTGAGGATATGTCCATTATGTATATCATCTATAGAGGATGAAATTCACTTTGCTTTTGTATGTCCAAATTATAATGACTTAAGACACCAATACATTCCGAATCATTACCTTTTAAAATATCCTTCAACTGCCTTTGTTTCCATTTTGTCATCCAAAAATATTTTGTTTACGGAGTTTAGCGCTCTTTATACCCTAAGAAGCAATCTGTAATTTGCTGTAATAGACATGTAAGTATAATATGCATAATATAACTGTGTAATACTTGTATATGGGCCTGAGGCCTTAAAGAGCCATCACGGATGTTGATGAAAATATCAAAATTTCTCCAAAAATCTATCTCCGTGAAATAAATACACTTAATTTTTCCCTAATTTTTCCAACTTAAAATAAGCCGAGAAATTGCATTAATAATTATTAGTAAAGGTGTTTTTCAGTCTAAATATAGATCCAGTCTATTATTTTCAAGCGCAAAGCATTATGGTCTAGCTCACACACAGTAAACAAAGACACGAAAGAATAAAAAAAATATGAGCAATGAAAGAAATCGAATATATATTTTTTTGATGGTTATTTATTTACCATTTCATTTAATTATGTATTTGCTACAGATATTGGAATAATTGTTTTATCCAACTAGGTATTTTGCTTGAATTTTATAATTAATGAGAGTAAAAAAATTGTCATTATTTGCTGGTCTTATCTCAATAAAAAGAACATTAAACAGGAAATAATTTTTATATTCTCAGGACATTTAGAAACATAGTTTGTAAAGCAATCGTCACATTCAGTAATGTGTGACAAGGGTACTTTGCAAATGCGACGCGTGAAGCACGTGCAGCATATGGGTTGTTATGGCGACTTGCGCTAGAGACGAGCCTTCACGCTTCGGAAGCGCTTGCTGTTTGTGTAGTACGTATTACGCAAAAAAGGGGACTCTGTTTATATACGTCAGATACCCGTAAAGCGCTAGTCGAAGTGATACTTCTCTTTGAAACCAAATTGCAATACATTGTCGTGATAAGAACATTATTTTACATATGCCATGTTGTAGATAAAAAAATTCTCTGGCGAATGACGTTATAAGTATATTTTCCAAAAATTTGAAACACTAACATCCGTGATGGCTCTTTAAGTACAATAAACATCTTTGACTTTGACTAATTGTCCACATATTTTTATCTTTGCAGCTGACTTTAATTTACTTAAATCAACTCGAAATGATATATTTGATATCAGAAGACATTTGGGTGTCATTCTCTATGTAGGATATACTATTTAGTACTAATTGTTAATAAGACTTGTAATGCAGTGAAAGATAACAAAACGTTGTAAACATGTGTCTGAACTTTATTTTGGAATATTGAACAAAGACACGGTGGCCTCTTCTCAATGAATTTCAGACAAAGCTACCCGTGTTCATCTCATCGACCTCCACGGGCCAATGATTGCGTTAAACGTGGCATATAATTCAACGCTTTTGCTGTCATTGTTTTATTGTCATTTGTAGATAATAAATCATGTAGAGAGTGCATCATTGCTGTAAAGATGGTCAAAATTGCCCTTTTTGTTGAACAGTCACGAACAACTAAATTCAAAATACAAAGAAGGTGCTCTCGAAAAATATAAATAAGTGTTACCAATGGCTAAATAATACTCCTAAATCATTCAAAAAGAGTTCTAAAACGAATGTACATGATTCGGTTAAGCCATGCGAGTTCATTTCATATGTTCATATCAAAATGGCCGCTCAAAAGTAGTTTGAGTGATCTGACTGGCGTAGCGATATGTAAACACTCAGAGTAGAGTTGTAAATATGGTACAATGGTGGAACGGTCAACCTGTCTGAACTTTTAAATTCTAACGAGACTTACACATCTACCCCTCACACTGAAGCGTTCCACACCAATGTCGCTCTATACGTCACACAATTTTCTTTCAATACAGATAGCCGTGTATAATGAATACGGCTTATCGAGTCGTGTAATGAGATGTTCTGCCCATTAACGTACCAATAACGTAAATAACAATAAACATAAATTTAATAATAAATGGCAAATTTGAGAAAACATTTAATGCAAAAAACGAGCTACAGTGCCTTTAAAATACACGAGTATGTCAGGGCAGCAGTCGTGTGACATAAGAAAAAAATAGATACTGGACACTGTGTTTGGATGACCCTGACAAATGAATACCACTGACAGGTAATCAAACATTGGTGATAACGTTATCTGTTACAAGAAGCAGCAAGCGCTGAAAACATACCTCTGCTCCATGCTAAAATAGCATACAAAGCACTCCGATCTACCGTAGCATCATCAGCATGATTTTGAGCTTGGATTTGTGCACACACGATACAGCACTATCGTTATTATCATAGGTCCTTATTTCCGTTGATGTGTTAAAGTACCCATGTAAACAGCTGAAGGACTGAGTGTTATGTTGATGACGGGCCATGTCCAAGTACATAACAAAGTAAAAGACCCAGGTCACAAATTGTTGGTGTCTTAATCGGGATTCGAAGGCGAGAACCACTACATATTCAAGGTTTGGCAAATCCAATAAGACTTGAAAAAGATGTTTTACCCATGAAGGCTAAGTGAAATCAAATGATGAGGATGTTGGTGATGACTTATACAAACGTGATTAAAAGAAGAAGAAAACGGATTCTGAGGAAAAAACAAAAACAAACACAAACAAAATGAAAGATTTTTACATTTTATGCGCCACCACAGTAATACTGCATCTATAAAAAAAAAAATTAAATTTAACGTTTGGAAAAGTGAATTTGTTTCATGAGATGTTAGATTTTATCAAGTTATTGGTGCACATACGTTTCTGATAATTCGATATCTTGTAATCAATAACAAAATCACGGGAAGTTTTGTACGGATGAAAAACTGCATCTTAAATTAAATGAGTCATTTGTCAGAATTGGCTGTTCCAGAGAACAACAGTTGGGATTGTTTTCCCTACAGGGGTTCATGGAATTGAGGCATATTAATATTCACTACAGGATCACCTGCTTGATAACTTTGTTGAAAATCCATTAACATTTCTTCACCTTACCAACTTCTAATATGCCTATATTACAAAAAGCAACTAAAACCAATAAATAATAGCAGTATAAATGCATTCAACACAGATGTAGGACACATTCGTTTCAAAGCTTACATACCTTCGGTTATTTCTATATTTATGTCCACGTCAGACGGACTTTCATCGGTAGCTGAATTGAAAATAAATCATGATGTATGTGTCAAAGATATATTTCAACTATTAATTCACCATCCAGACCAACTGTTCCTGTCCCCGGTAGTCACATCACCTGACCATAGCAGGGTCAAACCTTAGGACCCCTCACAAAACCCCGCAAAACCGTTTGATAACAGCCCATGTTCTGACGCAATGCAGTTAACCAATCACAAGACCTCCAACAAAAGCTGTCGGTGCGAGAAGCTAGGGGCAGATAAATCCAAACAGCTATCCTTGTATGTGTTCCGAATGCTTTCAAAACGGCAACCGTTTAAAAACTATGATGTGATTGGTCAGCTATTTGACTGGGCTTTGTATGGCCTAAACTGGTTCGAAACACACGCCTATACGGGACGTTCTCAGACCTTGTGGTGAGGAATCTACAGAACCAGTTCGTATCCCGTAGATGCATTATGTTGCAAATATTATTCCTCGGAACAAGGTCGATTTTAATCAGACTAATGAAAGTTTAATGCTTGTTTCCGATGACATCGACTGTAAATGACTTTGCAATGATCGGAAGCATTATTTTTCAATTCCAGCTTATAATTGTCACATGAAGATGTAAATACCTAATTCCCTGGGTCCTTTAAGTTCACAATGTATTCTCCTACACTGGAGGATCAATGAAGAGTACATACCTTCTCTGACATGTCCATCCTGTGTGTCAGGCAGATGTTTACTGGCAACTGAATTAAAAATAGATGTATTTTTGCCATCAATAATTTTTAAGAGACATTTGTTGTCTTACATAGAATACGAACAGAGGCACTCTGTTACAACAAGCCTAGTTAAACAAGCCTGCTAAAACGTTTGGAATCATAGAGTTGTTGTCAACATTTGTATTGTACTCTGGAATACCCGTTCCATCTGCACCAATATACTCCATTCTCTCCCCACAGAGGTTACCTAAGTAATTTCTTCCCACCTAACATATGTTAGAAGTCGATCGGTTGCTGGAAATAGAGAATCCTGATTGATGTCAATCAATAAGCATAGCAATAAGTCATTCCTTCCCACGTAACCTCTTTTGAAATCGGCCTTATCTATACCTAGTCAGTCATCCGTTTACATCTCCGACTGACTTTGTCTTGTAAAATTGTAATGCTCATCACACGGAAGCAAGATCTACAGTCATTTTGAAAATTACAACAGATCGATTGCTCAGTTTAAAACAAACGTTGCTCATTGATTTGAAAACAATCTAGGAATCTCTATCTAAAGTCCAGAAAGTACTGGACTTGTGAAAAGAATAAATATGTGTGAAGAAGTCGAGTGGGGTCTTTTGGGAGATAATAGGTATTCGCATGCAAGTATGTTGTTTATGAGAGTGGTGGAGCGTGCTGTGCCCTATGTCCCATCATGAACTCTACTTTTTAATTCATCTATATCAAGATCTGCTCTTAGAAAGCAGTCGTTCAACTGGTCATGGTGTCCGGAATTAAAAATATTAAAAGATTTGTCCTTGATTAAATTACATTGATGTTCAATTCCTATATTTAAAGATTGTAACTTGTTATAAATGTGTATTTGTTTTATCTCTGCTCAATGGTTAACAGCAGAGACGGATTAATCTTCCTAAAATGTGATCTCAATTAAAGAAAGTTTAATGTCTCCATCCAAATATTGACTATAAAGAAACAAGTAAAAGAAATAAGTTAGTTGTGCTTAAGTGCAAAGGCATGTCACATTACAAATTATATTCTAAGTTTGAATAATAATTGGTTCGCTTCTTTGCTCTTTCAAAAGGTAGTTTCTAAAACAATATTGCAATTACCTTGAACCAGGACGAGACAGAGGAGGATCAGATTCATAGCTTGACTCATCTTTGTAATCTTCTCACTTTTCTATGTTGACTTGATCTGGGCTCTTTATAGGAAATTTACCGAAACACAACAACCTGCACCAGTAAATTGTAAACATTATAGTTATTGTCACTATTATTACTATTGTCAGGAACTCTTAGGCACCAATGATATAACATTATACCCAAAAGGTGTGTCAGAATGCACAGTATGAATGGAAATTATTATTAAACATCATGTTGACATAATGATATTAAAACTCTCCGATGATTATAGTTTATGCCTTTATACATTTTATCTATTACACATGGCATCATTTCAATTTGATGTTTTAACTATTAAATATTTTGACTGTAGGCAATGAGGCCGATATTATTAATAACGCCTTTGTCTGCTTGTATATAATGGTATGAATTAATGTGACTCATGTAATATTCTCTGTGTATTAGGGGAGGGTGGATAAACTACGAAAGCAGCTGTTGATGAATGGTTTCCTAAACTCATGATAATGTAACAAGGTTACTTACTATACAGTATCAACAAATAACTAAGTTAACATCAAAGGGTTTTGTCGGTTTCTATTCGAAGCTGGTTACACCCCTCATGAATAATAATATTCTGAGAACAATATAATATGCGTATAATGTGTCCAATTTAGGCGTTTCCTGGTCAATAGATCTTAAGACATTATCATTTTAAAATTGATCCTATTTAAAGGAAAATTTATTTACCAATACAAACTTTTTGGTCAACTTGTCTGCACAGGTTTAAAGATACAGGTATGAGAGAGGTTTATTTTAGACTCATGGCGTGTTGCATATTCCGTTCATGTGAATAAAAGATGTTTGTACACCCCTCTTGTCAATGATAACAACTAACATAGATCAGGAAAGTTTCATATAACACTCGTGACAATACCAAAAACAATTTACAACATTTATTTTACTGAGAATTAAAAAGGCTTCAAAAGGGTGTGTGGATCTGAAGGAAGCATCAGTCCATAGGAGGAAATTTCGTTTTTTTCATAGGAGGATTGAACAGTGTTTTCGTAGGGTATTACAATATCATTGTTTGTGTTTCTACTTTTAAGTTTGTGTTAATAAATACAAATAAGATGAGTTAATAAGCAAGCCAACACTCAACACTCAACACGCAACGGCAACGATTGTATGATTATCAGATACCAGTGAAGGTCCAAAAGGTAAGTTGCGGACTAAATAAATTAAAAAAAATAAATCAATACATGTCATTGCATACCAATACATCCTGTCTTGAGTTGAGTAGATTAATGTATTTTAGTCCAATGAACTGTTATAGCAGCAAAAAAACAAAACAAAATTTTAAAATGTTTATGCACAAAAATCCTAGACGGCGATCGACCATATGGTCCCTTCTTTTCCGGTAGCCTTTTATGAGTTCAATGGTTCTCCCTCAAAACAGGCCATAGAATGACTGATTAGATACTTTCTACATTCTACTTAGTTTTGTCTCACTTTCGTCTTATATACTAGTTATTGGTAGATACTGTTTTGTACCATAGTTGTCAATTGCATGTGAACCTTTCTCAACGTATTCATCAACAGCTGCATTCGTTACTTATCCACCCTCTCTTAATGCAAATAGAATATTTCAAAAGATACATTAATTCACTACATTTTAAAATATACAAATAACGAGACATTAAATATTTCGTAATATCTGTCTTACAGCCTACAACCAACTGATTTAGCAGTTAAATAATATTTATTATTATGTGAGCTGGTTTTTCGAGCGATCTGATTGGTCGAAAGGCGATCACGTGACCGTCGACAGAAAAGCATATTGACTCCAACCCGAGTCCGACCAAAAGCCGTATTGACTTAAATGACGTCAAAAAATTGTTGCATGACGTCAAACGATTGTTGCATGACGTCATGCTGTTGTAATCATGACGTCATATGACCGTAGCCCAAGCTGTACAAAACGAATTGCATTTTTACTGTATTTCATTGTTTTTCTTTCGTTTCTGTATTGAATACATAATAAAACAATTATGGACTGGTGAATTTGGTCAATACCTGTTTTTATGGACCCGAGAAAACAATATTGACCGCGGACTTCGTCCTTGGTCAATATTGTTTTCTCGGGTCCATAAAAACAGGTATTGACCTCATCACCAGTCTATAATTGTATAATAGCCTATTTCAAAGATGATACTAACCACAAATGCCTTATGTATAAATATCATGGAATAATCCTTACTTTCAAAACCTTAAGTAGTTTAGAGCAACAGTGTTGAAATATTCGTTCATAAAGTGCATTTTGGCGCACACATTTGGATGTACTTTATTATTAAAATTCTATGACTAAGCATTCTTGATAAAAGCAATGGTGTTGACAATAACTAATAATGTTTTTCAATATATACAATATATTTCAAAATATTACAAAAAACAAGACTAGTTAATCTATACCACTATATACGAACAACCAGACTTAAGTTTATTTCGTTATATCGGTCTCGATATACAGTCAAAATATTAACAGTTATATACTTTTTGGGAAATAATGGCATGTTAAGCTAATAAAGTTCGAAATGTTTAACTTTCATAGAATTTACCTTAATTTGAAAACCATTATGCATAATATCACTATCAGTATTAAAACTATCTTATCAATAATATTCTTTTCTATTGTGAACATATTTGGCACGCCCATTTGAATATAATGTTATATCATATGACGCTCAGTGTTCCTGACAATAATGATAACAACTCATGTTTATTTTCAATTTACTAATGCAGGCTGCTGTGTTTGGGTAAAATTTCCGAAATAAAGAGCACAGATCAAGTCTACATTGAGAAGTGAGAAGATTACAAAGATGAGACAAGCTATGAATCTGATGCTCCTCTGTGTCATCCTGGTTCAAGGTAATTGCAATATTGTTATAGAAACTACCTAGAAAGCATGATTATCATTTATTATTTCAAAATGTAACTATTTAGTACAACTAATTTTAAATAGAACTTCATGGTTCCCTCAATCTTTGGAAAAGATACATGAACCTTTATCGTATTTGAGTTTAACGTTTACGAAAATTAAACCCCTTTTAGTACCCATTACAAATAAAAAATCTTATTTATATCAAGTAATGATAATGAACTTGGATGATATTCACTGGAAAAAATATTCTCTTCTCAATTCCAAAAGTGTTTTTGAAAATTTTAATATGAGACTAATGATATGTTTTAGTCAGTAAAATATACAACAATCAGAATTTGCATTTTCTAGCCAAGGAACCATAACAAATGCAACGTGGGAATATTTTTTGCCAGTAACTTTGTCATTCCAAGTGTTTAGCAGGGGGGTTTACAGGGTTTGATGTAACAAAATGTCACTGTCTGAATTATACCTAAGACCTAAAATGTGCTGTAAATGAAGTGAGGACCAAAATACATCTGCATATGATTCCATGTTTAATTCAGTTGCCAGTAAACATCTGCCTGACACACAGGATGAACATATCAGAGAAGGTATGTATGTAAACTCTTTACTGAATGTGTCCAACATTTGTATTGAATACATATGTAGTGAGTTTATTTACATGTACAGTATGGACATTTACCTTATATTTTGCGATTTTTGTAACAGGCAAATATTACAATTCATGTAAATAAGATAAACTCACTGGCTGTCATTGCTTATTGGTCTACTTTTTGACACTCCCAGGATACCTAAAAATGAACAAAAGAGAACCTGTTAATTGTCAGTGTATTGTCACCTTTTATTTGATTTGATCGGTGCCACCAAGTCCCAGTTACACAGATTGCAGCGAGTTCACAATAATGCTGCACGCATTGTCACACATACGAAGAAGTACGACCACATCAGGTCTGCTCTTCAATCACTGCACTGGATGCCAGTTGAACAAATAACTATCTTCAAACTCTTACATATTGTGTGTTCCGTTGTCTCTCTGGCACTGCTCCTGTGTACCTCTCAAGTATCCTCACTCCTAATCTGCCTTCTCGGCGGCTGTGGTCTCAGAATAAAAACTTTCTCAGAGTCCCGAATGAGCGATCATTTCTGCATGGACCCCGTACTTTCTCGTATTCTGATGCAGTCGAGTGGAACAATATTCCTGAACATCTCAGGCTATCTTTCTGAGAGAGCGATAAATCTGAATATGAATTAATTTTCGATACTTTCCAATGCAATACCGTCTGGCACAAGAGATGAACAGGCCAGAAAAGGTAAATATATATGTTAGCATACTCAGAAGCATACTCAGAATAATCTCACTCTTGTATCTACCTTCAATCCTAGTCATGATAGCACTATGTCTATTGTCGAGCGCTATCTTTCTATTCTAAGTCCGGGTCAAAAAATGAAAAAGATTGTTAATAAATACAACTTTATTAACAGCCGTAAGCAACCCAAAACCCTACGCAAAATGTTAACTGCATCTAGATTTGACTCGATTGATGTTGTTCCCAAAGTCTCTAAATGTGGAGACTCTCGTTCCCACACTTGTGAAAGTATAGTTGAAGGATGTTCCATTAACATTTCACCCAAAGATAATTTTGTTGTTAAACAAAATATGAATTGTGATACGAACAATGTTATTTATGTCATGACGTGTTTTGGTTGTAATGAGAAGTATATCGGGAAAACAGAAAAAACATTACAACGAAGAATGAAGCTACATCGATCCCTCATTAATCAACCCCGAAATCGTACTATCCCTCTCAGTGAACATTTAGATAAATGTGGTAAAAGCAAATTCAAAGTTTACCCGATTTACAAACCTAATTACAACAATGATAATGATTTACTTTTGAAAGAATCGCATTTCATTCATAAATATGCGCCAAAATTAAATGGTAAAACATGATCGTGTTCCCATCTGGGATAATAAAGTTTATCTTATCTTATCTTATCTTATCTTATCATAACCATCTATTGTTGTCAAAGTACATTATGACGTCATGGGTTCCTGTGTGACGTCATAGTGCTATGTACTATGTGTCAGTTACTGCATTAAACGGCCTGAAGGAGTAGGTACATGATGAACCAATTGAAAACGTTAGCCAAACTTATTTCAACTTCATCTTTTTTATTTTGATATATGTGACCATAGAGTTTGAACATTTCTTGTGATATTTATATATATATACGTAAACGATTGCAAAACTGTTGGTTGATTTTAATATGTTATTGTTGATTATAAGATATAGAATAATCAGAAATCTTTTGTGCTAATCACTTGATAAATTCTTGCTATTCAATAAACAGATTCACAATTTTCACACTTTTCACACGTTTACATTTTCAAAATCACTATCAATATTAGGGGTAACTTTCAAAGATATGTGTCTTGTTTTAGGAATGTTTGTTAAATTTCTCTCTTTCATTGTTTTAAGGGTAATCTAATCCAACTGATTATTACATTTCAAATTAATCTAAAGATGACCATATGTCCGCTACGTGAAGTTCATCATTAACACCAGGTCTTTACAATGAATACCTCTGCACATGCAAATTTGACTGTGTAAGTAGAGGGAACCTATATATCGGAATGAAAGAAAGGTGCCAGTGTGTAATTTAGTTATTCTTAATTAGTCAACAACAAGATAAAATTGGTCCGTTTTTGCAGTAGTAAAATAGTGTACATCATGAGTGTTCAGATAGTTTATCAACAATGATACTTTCATGTAACTGTTTGTTTCTTCAGTAGATGATGAAGACACTGTCGGCAAAATGGACAATGATGACTCATCTGCTTTGAGCCCGCAGATGCCTGAAGAATATCCCATACTGTGGAGCGAGCCATTGCTGTCTTATGTCTCGTTGGAATGACACCATCTTTGACAAATAATTCAAAATAAAATTCAGACTGTAATTTACTACGTTTTGTTATTTTTTAGTACCTTACAACATTTACAAGTTTCATTGACAGACAGTACTAATTATGATTCCCTACACAGAGAACCACACCAATCTGATATAAAAAAAATTTTTTTTATCACAATTGGTTCATGAAAAGTTATTTTAATCTATGAATGGCGATATGATATCCGACATTTACCAACTTACTAGCCATATAACGTGATACTTTAAACGACCTTTCTAAACCGTATCACCCGGTACGAGGGACTTACAACATTGTAAGTCCCTCAAGGAGGGTTTACACAGACAGTTGTAAACCCTGTTAGAAGGAACTATAATGATTGTAGACCATGAAATATTTGTTAAGATGGCGGCTTGAAAGTAAAAATCTGAAGAAATTAACTTAGAATAATTTTGAAAACTTTCTTAAATTTACGACAGATTATGAACAGCAAATGTTTTGCAGAAAGTGCGTTTCGAACCCGTATCCACTATCACCTGCAGTAACTGAGCTAACGCCTTAGTCTACTGTGCCAACGGAGCAGATGAGATTTCACGTTACAAAAGCAACTCATATAGCGCGGCTGTTAACACGTTGATATCAGCCAGGGATCCTCAATATAACGCCAGGGATCCTCAATATAACGCCAGGGATCCTCAATATAACAAGGTGACAATTAAAAAGCCTGTTTTACACTTTAAAACGGTTGATAATATGGAGAAACAATTTCATGGTTTCTCCTTATAATAGCACCGCGCCAATCTAATATCCAATACAATTATCACGAGCTGATTTAAGTATATACTAGGGCTATATGTTGAAGTCTGAAGACACAAGATACATATACAAAGTTTTGCTTCAAGTTTAGTTGTAAAAAAAAAGTTCAGATTATAGTTATTGACACCAGAAGAGTTCACTCGTAGCGCTAAGGACGATGGTAAATAAACTTGTGCTAATGGTGCTGAAAGGGCGTTTTGTGAAGCCGGTGTCACTTTTTCGTAAGCTTGTCCTTGGTAGAAGGGACTTTGTGCAAAGGGGCCCTGGCTGTTAACAAATTAAGGCTAAAAAGCAATAAACGTGTGACTTCCAAACTTGCCTCAATTTAAATACAACTCCCTGAACCTGTATCATTATATGATATTAACACGAAAGACAGAAGGTTGAATTATTTAATTTTAAGTTAACGATTGATTATCTCACAGTCAAATCTACACGTGGTGGCACGTGGACCTGTGCAAAGATCAGTCGACCGCTATCAGTGAAGTTCAGAAAGGTGTGTTACCCGCTTCATTGCTGGCTAAACTGAGAGTTTGAAGGGTCATTCCTGCCCTACACGGAATCATGAGTTGAACGACTTGTGGTGTCACCCTGGGTAAGTGACTTAGTTCGAAGTGTGCCTCTGTCCATCCAGCAGTAAATGGGTACCTGGTATGATACGATGGTAGTCTGAATTTGAACCTTGAGCGCCTGACAGACGACCAGTTGTAATCTCCTACGGAAGTGTTCTGTACTCGTTGACAGGGGCAATATATCGACCAGCGCTTTGAGCATGCAATGTGCATGTATATATGCGCTATATGAATGGTATATTACTATTATTACACACAAGTCACTTCACCATTCACACTTTCAACATAAGTATGAAGCACTCATCTATCAAACAAACACCAGTTCCGTTGATACACTTTAACTTGTAATTACTCCACACATCAATTTACAGCATTTCTTCAATGTCTACACCTCAGCTAGCACACCAAACACTTCATGCGATTGGTCAGGTTATGCCAATAGCCACATAAATTTCATCCTCGGTTACCCATACTTTTATATATGCTCCGTTTCTCTCCACTATATCACGAACATATATAAAACCATGGGTAACCGAGGATGAGTAAATTTATGCACTAGACAATGCTCGTTCTCCAACATAATGGCTCAGATCGAGCGATACAACAGGTACAACGTTAAAAATTCATGATGGGTTATAGTCTGATCAATCATTAATTCCTTTCCATACTCGGTCCTGAATAGGCCTGGGCACTTCATAACATGAATCCACATGATACAGTACAACATATATATATTACAATTTAGAGTGATTAATACAGGTAAACGTTATTCAACATGCTACGAGCATGACAGCTCAGAATGATAACTCAGACACATAATCATTCAACAAACAAACAAACATTAAAGCTCAGAATGGCTGATAATGGGGGACAATTAATGTGCTGAAGAATATATGTTGATTCAGTTAACCTTCCTCAATCCCCTTGTCAGACCTGTTCCTCAAAAAAAAAAAATATTCATAGATTGTTGTTGATGATTAGCTACGAATCGAAGCTTTGACTGTAAACCATAAAACACTTTGATGTATTATACACACGTCAATTTAATCAAATTTTACTATATTGTTAAATAATCGTTTCACCAGGGTAAACCTATATTGGATAAATTATGCCGATGTTATATTTTCCCAAGGATAATATTCATAAGGAGGAGTTTGATTTTAATATAAACCATCATTACACATCGTTGTATGATATGTAAACACCGCCCTTTAATACAAATATAATATCATTGAATGTATAAAAATAATACCATTTTGTACAAACGTGCAAACATTTAATTAAATAAATTAAATAATACTGGCATCATGGCCTTCAACCAAACAGTTAAATATTGCATCTAGTAAGCAAATTAATGACGACATGTTTAAAAGATTAAATTATGTATGAAGGCATAGTGAATAATTTTAATAGAAAGTACCTGAATTTTAAAACCATTATGTATATCATCAGTGTTTTAATCTTCTTTATAATAATATTGACTCAAATTGTGTATTTGGCACACCCATTTTGATATTCGTGACAATAGTGACAGTACTAACATGTAACATATAATCTTTCAATTAACTGATATTTTTGTGTTTGTCATGTGGGTATAATTTAATAAGATCAGAGATCGAGACAACATTGAAATCAGGACGATTTTGCAAAGATAAGTCAAGCTATGAATCTGGTGTGCCTCCTTGTTCTGGTCCAAGGTAAACTAGCATATTATCATGTTCATGTTTTTCAATCTTGTAGTTCGATGGAAACATGAACCTTTATTCAATTGAGATGTTGCAAGATGAATCCGTCTCTGTTATTGGACCCTGGGCAAAGATTAATCAAATTCTTGTTTACATCAAGCGACAATCTTATAGAAATTAATGCTTGCGTCAACACATTTTTTATTTATTATATATCAATTGATAAGTTTACACGACTGCTATTTAAAACAATAGATTCTGATATAAATGAAGTCAATAAGAGGAGAGTTCAAGATGGTGGGCATATGGGGCACCAGTTCTCTCTACCGCCCTCCTGAACGACACACGGGTTCTTGTACGTATTTGGGTGCGAATGCACTCCCAATAGAACTTACTCGACTCATTTTCTTCACACGTACTCTCTGTCACAATTAGAAATCTCTCTGGGTTGCAAATCAAAGCTGGTTGTGAAATCAGTGATGCTGTTTAAATGGGCAGTAGCACGTTTTTTGCAAATTTTATTTTTCCGAATTTCCAATTTATAATGATAGTTTTTGTCATATATATTAACTTTAGAGGGTAAAACATGTTATTACACAAACCAATTAACCGTAGTTGTTATAACGGCGTTGCGTATAAAGCAAAAATTGCATGGCGGCCATTTTATTGTGAACACAATTTAATCATTTCGCATTACAAAAACGATCCCCATGGCTTTACTGAACCATGTACACTCATTTTCAATTTGATTTTCCGGGGAGGGAATGGTATTTTAATATCGGTGAAATTATTTTTCAAATACATTTCATCAACTTATTTGAGCGAAAAAACGTGCTACTGTCCCTTTAAAAAATCAGTATTCGCTCTGTTCCTATAACCATTGAAATGACTTGAATTTCTTCTCATTTGCGATTAGCACATATCTACATGTATTACAATAGTCTGAGATATAAATAAGGACAAGAAGTGAAGGCTTCGAGCTGAAAAGGTTACATGAGAAGGATCAAGATTATTTATTTCGAACAAATCAAACCACTCCACTTTTAACAGAGGTAACGTCCCAGCAGGCAAACGACGTTGTTACGACGTCGCATTTTGGTTGAAATAATGTCGCGACGTCGTCCAACTATAAAACGACGTCGTTTCAACGTAGATGCAACGTCGCATCTATGTTGATGCAAAGTCGCATCTACATTGATGCAAAGTCGTAGCAACAACGTTGTTCTGACGTCGATTCAACGTTGATAATCGACGTCGCCGCAAATTTCGTATGCAACCAAAATACAACGTCATTTCAACGTCAATGAGCGAAGTCGTTTCAACTTCGGTTCAACGTCGAATTGCCTGCTGGGGTGGAAAGCTTTTTTTACAAAGAAAAATATGCAGATAAAGAAAAAACCATGAAATAACTCCATGATATCAAAGGTTTTTAGCAGGCTGTAGTCAAAACAATGAAATAATTCTATAATTCTGAAATGATTTTAGCAGGCTGTTAACGGGGTCTGCCACTGTTTGAATTCTGTCTAAGTAAAACAAATTGTGTTGTTTTATAATTGATTGAAGACAAAAATACATCTGCATCTGATTTCATTATGGATTCAGATGCCAGTGAACTTCTGCTCGACGCACACGATGAACATGGCAGAGAAGGTAAATTTTGTATGAATGACTCCTACATTTAATAAATACACATGTATTAAGTTTATTTACATGTACAATCTGGACGATTACCATTGTTGGTCTTTGCAATTGGAAATCAATATCATCTTTTAGGAGACATTCATGTAATGTTGTTTGTGTGCAATGCAAACCAAAATGGACCGGTATTGATCCGTTGCTCGTTCTTGCATTGTTCCACCTGTAGATGATTAATTGCTCAATTATAAGATAAATAGTTGCTTTTGTAAAATTTCCGGGATTCATTGTTATTTAACACAGGCAAATTTAGTTTAAAACCGATGACGTTAGCAATTAGCAATTAGCAATTAAACGCTACTGTTACATGTTTAATGCTCCACATGTTTAGAATAGTGCTTTATGGCTAAACACAATAACGATATTACATCTGTTATTTAAACATGAATAGCTTTTAAACACATGTCTAAACGTGTTTAGACAGACATTACACCAGTGGCTAAACACTTTCCTAAACATGTTTGAGAATTTCCCCAATGGGTCGGATTACATTGGTCAGTTTTGGCGGGAGAGTTAATTAAGAACAGATGTGTATCCCTGTGGCCGCCATATTTCGCCAGCATCCTCTTGTCTATTTACACGTTGTTGATGCACACGTTTCTGTTCATTCGAAGGGCACATGAAGCCAAAAGTTGATGCTTTCTGCGAATATATGTCTCTATGTTCCCTGAACAACACAATTAAGGTTCCAACCAATACTTTGTAAGGTAGCTTCATTTGAGATTTGATAACGTCGTCCGATTGCTTTCTATGTTGTTTTCAGTTGTCAAAGTAGTTTGTAATGAGTCATTTAACGTACGTATATTATATGCTTAGCACCAACAGTAACATATATATTTTAGTAATATTTGTTATTTATATAAATGATATATATGAGAGTTGTGATAATGTTTATAGATCTAAAATAAAGTAATATCCATAAACCACATGTTACTGTCGAATTCCAGTGTAGTGAGGTTTGATTAGTGTAACTGGTTGTGTTGAATTACTTGAATTAAGATGTGTAATAAGGGTATAGATGTTTGACAATTGTATTTGCTAAAATAAAGTTCTGAAAGAAGCACATGACAATATGTTCATTAAATACTTGGTTGATGCTCATGTAGCTCATTTAGGACCAGGCAAGTATATTTAGATGTATCTATGTTATGCAGTTGGAGAAGGAATTTTCCTGATGACAATCTGCCTTGACAAGAAAGATGCTGTGATGAAGAAATATAGGAAACTGTTAGCATTGACTCAGCTGTGGTGAGTAAGTATTGAACCAAATTCCTTTATATTTAACGACTATCACAAATACAAAACTATTGTATAAATATATTTTGGTAAAAAAAATTCTTGTATCTGCCATTTTAGTTTTGACTCTTTTAATACTTATTTTTGCCCTTTTTTAGGAAACCAGAACTGACAGGATCAGTGATTACAAAACGTTGAGGTCCCACTAAAATAATAACAGATTTACTGATTGATCACTTGATTTGATGTCAGTTAATTTTTCATAACAACCTTTTGTATATACACAATTGAGTTATTCTATAACATGTTACACTTTTCTTCATTCGTTAAAGTGTTTTTAGGAGACTGGATATGTTCATTTAATGTGTTATTTTTGTCATGTTGCATTTCGATGGTAAACTAAAAGTTTCCTCATTCATGTTTCAGGTGAAGGATGCCAAAGGAGATACAAAAGACCATCAATAATCTCAACTACCTTTCCAAATACTTTGACTTATACAGATCTTTTAAAGGGAGTAAACTTCAAAAGCTTTGTAAATACATTAACTTTAAAAAAAAAAGGATTCTTATGTTGTGAAAATATAAGTTGAAACACCCAAACTTATTTAAAGGATTTATTTAGTTATTAATTCATATGCAGAAACTCATTAATGTTAAACATTAGGTAATAAGGATTAGAATGTTGCTAAATTGCCTTGATTCTAAAACGACTTTTAAAATAATTGTGTCGGAAAATTTAACTGCCAAATGAACATTGTTAAGGCATAAATATATTATCTGTAGATACCTTCTTATCCATGTATAATATGAGAATAATGATTATCTTATAAATTTAATGTTTGGTGACATCGATGACTGTATTGGTGTATATGGTTATTTTATAAATAATTTTCAATAAACCTTTTCGAGAAATTCCTGATTTTGAGTCATTATTTTCTAAAAAAAAAGGGTGATGCAGACCAAACTTATATCTTGTATCATACACTTATATATTATATCCTCTTATATAATTTTTAGTAAGTGTCATGTTTTTTTTGCCTATGACGGTGTGTAACATTGAATTACAAGATATAACATTGGTCTTCATTGATTTAAATATTTAGTACAGTTGCAATGCTTTTAGTTTCAGGTGTGCTGGAGAGTGTGGTTTTGTTTTGGTTGAAAAGCTTAACTTAATCCTTAACGCGTGTCTTGTCCTGTTTTTTCTACGCCTTTATACCCCTAAACACGTTTAGATCCCTAAATGTGTTTAGGAATGAGTTTAGTTACTAAGCACATTAATAAACGTGTTTATGTAGCTAAACGTGATTAGTTTCTAAACACATTCCTAAACACATTCAGGTAGCTACATGTAAATGTGTTAAGGGGTATAAACGCATAAAAAAACAGGACAAGATACAGGATAGATAGTACTATGTTTATTTGCTAAACACCATTTTTACAGTGTAAATGAATCCCGGAAATTTTACAAAAACAATTATTTATCGATATTGTAACATGCCCGTTAGTTATCAAGTGTTTTAAAGCAAACTCTTTTTTGTGTACCTATCTCTGAGAGGAAAGGGCTTGGCGACTCTTCCATTTTTGTACGATGTGTGGTCTGGTCAAAACAAATGTGAATACTCGGCGTAATATGTACATTAGTAGCAATTTACATTTAATGTAGAACAGTATAACTCATCAATGGTCACTTCACAATATCCACGTTTTGTTTTAGATGGTGATAAAGAATTATCTAGGACATCAACACGGTAAAATACATAGGAAAAAAAATCTTAGACTTGCCCTAAACCATTGTGACAATGACGCTAGCATTGTGACGTCAAAACGGTTGATCACTATGACGTACCATGCCATGGCAACGTTATTCGGTAAAACAACCGCATGGAAGAAGGCGTCAAACAAATTTAACTAAACTGAAGCACAAAAGAAACGTCACCCCTCAGTTGTTTTTATCATATGTATAATTTTCAATGTCAAATTTCTCGAGTTTTCGACGTCGTATTCAAAAACTGAATATTTTGGGAAATTAGTCCAAAATATTAAATCGGTCCAAGATTTTTTCTACGTGTTTTTAATTTTTTTTATTTAAAATCAAAATTTTGAAATTTAAAATTCCCCAAAATTAATTTTGATAAAACACAACTGTTCATCGACATATACCACATACTCGGTGTGGAAATCAATAAATGTGCCTCGTCCTGCACACATTTACAACACTTTAAACATGGTAGGGGTCATGTGGGTGTAAATTTCATTTCTTACCCCTGTCTAAAATGATATTGTAATAAAAAAATAAAACAGTCACCAATTAAGTCATTAAAACCACTGCCAGAAGTTCTTATTGCATCGTGCCATATACAAATGCGTCATATTTTTTTAAAATATTTAATTTATAGAAACCAACTGAGGTGTGACGTTTCTTTTGTGCTTCAGTTTAGTTGAAAACATTTTAGTTACTTGAAACTAATTCATATTGAGAGTTATTTGTGACAAATACGGGTATACACTAGTTAGAAAATGACAATGACACCTGTCTAATTTGAGTAAGGCACATATAAAAAGAGAAATAGAAAAATTCAATTTTGAGTCGGACCGGATCTTGTGAACATGATATAGAAGTTCGCGGTGATTCGCCCCAGGTAATTTGCAAATTTAATTAAAAGCAAATCAACCAATCAGAATCAAGGATTCCCCGAAGTCATGTTACAATTGGTTTTATCACGTTGGTTTCATATCAAAATGTTGTGAGACTGAAATACTTGCTGTAAGTTCGTTCTCCATTGCTGGATTTCCGACAAACTTAATTCTTGTAGTAGAGCATACAGATTTCGGTGTTCCGAAGTATGAATTTATGAATTCTGTATGTCAAAATAGCTGTGTTCTGCTCCATCAGTATATTTGTTATCTGAAAGACTTCTGGCAGACAGATTACAGTGCTTTCCAGTCATCGAAAAATCAGTTATATTAGGGCCTTTATTCTTTATTTGCCATTGACATGAAATAATACAGGATAACAACATTTCACTATTTGTGGTCCAAACAATTTGGAACACCATCAACCATCTCTACAGGGCAGAGAGAACGAGTGCACGTGCTCGACAGTTGATGTCCAATTACTTAATTACAAGTTTTTTCATCTGGCATTTTATTCAGATTTTGAATTGTTTAAACCTCGTTTTGTTTAGTCATTTGTGAGATGTATTCTCATTTTAATTCCTGATATGTTAGTTCCTTTTCCATTGTTTTCTGTTGCGACCCTACAATACTCCAACAAGGTTATGTAAATATGCATGGAGTCATAGTTGAACTGTATAATGTATGTCATATCTAGAAAGTAAATTAGATGTTTCTCTGTTCATTTCTTCAAAGACAAAGTGTTCCTTTGTTCTTTGCCTCATATGCCAGTGCCGTGTTTAAAGAGGTTTCAAAGTAATCGCTCAATTAGCGATTACTTTTAAACCTCTCTTGAACGCGATTGCTCAAAGTAGCGCTACGTAGCAAGGCGAGCGAACTTCGAGGAATTTGCACTGTGTCGTTCAAGAGAGAAATAGCGCTACTTGAGCGCTACATTGAGCGCTACATTGAGTGATCAATGAGCAATGTAAGCGCTCACTGTTATTGAACGGGGCCCAGGTCTTTCTTTTGTTTCTAGCCACATAGGCAACATGTTCCTTTGTTCCCTTTTGCAGAAACCAGATGTTCTTTTCTTAATAGACCAGGTGTTCGCTTGGTCCTTCTTTGACCATATTTTTAATAAAAGCAAAAAGTTTCCAATCAGACGTTTCCCATCAATGTTTTCCGATCAAAGTAGCCCTAAATCACATCATTCATGTGGTAACCTATGAAATACAATTAGTCGAAATGAACAACTGTGAACAACATTAGTATATATCAGAATATAACGGTCGTACAAGTAGTTTAACACTAACAATACCACTACAAATACGGTATGCACAGAACCTGTATATCTGAGTAAAACAAAAGTGGCCAGGTGTTATTTAGTTATTCAGAACTATGCAACAACAGGAGCAATTTGGTCCATCTTTGCAGTAATAACACACTGTGTTATTATGTGGTTTTAGATGTATCAAACAGAGTGATACTTTCATACAGTCATATTGTTTCATCTACAGATGTTGGAGGCAATGGCGGCAAAAGGGACATTGATGAATCATCTGTCAGAGTGAACACAACTATTAGCCCATGGAAAAAGCTGAGACGCGCCCCTCAAAGAGGAAATAGTTACGAATCTGCGAGACCTTGGACAAAAGCAGTGAGTGAACATGAATTGAAGAGGTGCATTCAAGAAGGGCACATGCATATAACATGGCACATGTGCCCTTTTTGAACTCACCCCTTCAATTGATAACTAGTAAATACATGTTCATACTTGATATATTACTACAAGATCTGACACTACACAAACCTAAGTGGCATTGATTGATTTAGTCCTTTATTTTAAGGATAAAACAGGACTCCGATCTATTAGGGTCTATGAAAAACATCAAAGGAGTCACCGAGGAAGAGTGTTTTCACCAAATTATAAACCAATTTTATAAACCAAATGTCAAAATTTAAATTTTATGAAATTGATTCCCAAATCCTACGTAAATAAGATCATGCCTAACGTTATGAGTCGGGTAATTGAAGCCTCATCCTATGACCTACCTCCGTGGCCCAGAGGTAGAGCGTTTGAGTTAAGAACAAAGGAATTCAAATTTGAATCCCACAATACCAAATTTTGAAAAATGTGTCAAAAGTACTTACCAAGACATGTCTTATGGTAGAAGATGTCAAATCAAACAAGGTTATTGAGTATTTTCTATCTATATTAGAAATGATAGCAACATGATACTTGACACGATCGAAAACGAACTCGATAGCGATCTAAGAGTAAATATAAGGCAAGGTAAGTCCCAACATTCTTGATATCATCATATTTTCCTTCTGCAACCAAATTTTGTCAAGTCAAGGCTTTCTGTTTGAAGAAAACGTGTATTTTAATGGGTTTTGTTTTGTTGTTGCAGTTGCAATCAAATTCAGAAATCACCCGATTTCCATGTGAAGTTATAATCTTCAACCAAATTCAAAGATGTCATGATGTAATACAGTATGCTTTTGAAAATTACTTCAGCTATCAGAAAACCTTCATTTGAGCGACTTGGAAGAGTTTGGTTGCATGTTATTGCTATTTTAGACACCCCGTCATTGGGACACTTCATTTACTTCATAAATTAAATCGTATTTAGAAGTGTGATAATTCACAAAGTACAGAAATCATCATCTACATGTAGGACACTTCTAGTCGTGGATGTTGAATCGTATCTCAGTAAACGATCCATGAGTGTCAATGTGGACGGTGCTTTCTCCCATCTGAAGACCATCAAACATGGTGTCCCTCAAGGTTCTGTACTGGGACCTGCACTATTTTCGATGTACATTCAGCCCCTGGGTGGTATCATACGGAGTCATTCACTGCATTTCCATGGCTACGCTGATGACCAGCAATTATATATTGCTGTCAAACCCTCTTCTGTATCCGCCAGTATCAATAACCTGGAGCAGTGCATAACAGATGTTCACTCTTGGATGACAATCAACTACTTGAAATTAAATGGAGACAAAACAGAATTCATTATTGTGGGAACAAAAGAGCAGTTATTGAAGGTTTCAAACATCCAACTCACAGTTGACATCGTGAGTATACCTCCATCTCCACAGGTAAGAAATCTTGGTGTCATCATGGACAATGAGATGTCGTGCAAACAGCATACATTGATGACAGCGCGGTCAGCAAATTTCCATCTTGTTAACATTGGACGAATCCGGAAGTACATTGACTTGGATACATCTAAAACTCTAGTACATGCATACGTCACTTCAAAAATTTACTATTGCAATTCCTTGGTGTCAGGCTCTTGTTCAACTCAACATCTGCAACGCATTCAAAATAAAGCAGCTCGCATTATTACTCGCACCAAACCAAATGAGCACATAACACCCATCCTCAAGCAGTTGCACTGGCTCCCTGTGAAGCGTCGTATAACCTTCAAGATCCTCGTTCTCACCTACTCTGCCCTTCACCTCCACTCTGTTCCACCATACTTGAAGAACATACTCTGTGTATATACTCCGATTCAAAACCTCCGTTCCTCAGATCTGATGCAACTAACTGTACCCACTGTTACTACCAAATTAGCCGAAGCTGCCTTTTCGGTGGCAGCACCAAAGCTGTGGAATACACTTCCAGTGTCCATCAAGAGTGCAGACTGTTTATCATCACTCCTGGAACTGAGGCGCTATATAAATTCATTATTATTATTATTATACCCCTGCCAAGTTTCCGAAGTAAGGGAAAGCATACTATTTTCAACCAGTTGAGAGAAACGGAAGGGTGAAGTGTGAAAGGTAATCAAATGATATTTGTTTTTTGTCAAAGGCATCCCGTGCTGGAGGTGACATGAAGAGAAGGAAGAGGAGGAAGGAGAGCGTCAACAGCAGCATCTACAAGGTGTTGAGACGGGTCCACCCTGACACCGGTGTATCAGCAGCAAGGCTAGGTCCCACATGAACAGCTTTGTAAAAGACATCTCCGCTGTAGTTCTACTATGTAATGGACACTGCTCAGAATTCATTCTCCATCTTAATCCATATATGACGTCAGGAAACATGAATATCTGATTATTTTACATTTGAAACAATAAATTTCAATTCTAGGACACCAAAATCAATTATTTTGCAAATTTCGGTGCTCATTCATTCGTAACTGGTACGAGTAGCTGCGACCCTCATGAAATGGATTCTTCTTGCACGTGCAGTGCAAAACTTCACACGAGGCGAAGTGACTGACAGCTAAAACTCTGCTTTTCCATGCCTTCCGCGTGCGTTACAAGACTTGAATAGAACGCGGGATTCTTACTGACAAACAATCCTAAGGCTTAGGAGCGCTGACTACCAAGCGAAGGGTTGCATGTTCGAATCCAGGTTCATGCATCACACAATTTAATTTGTCTAGAGATATTTTAAGATCCTATTCAGATACACCAAGACAAAATACATTAGTCTCGAAAAATGTACTCGATTAGCCACTACTGAAAATGTCTAAACCTAACAACCCTCCTGACTGGGACAGTCAATGACCAGTAGATTCCTAAATCAACTGATAACACAATAGAGTGACGTCATGACCATGGATTAAATCCAGATAATGAAAACATACATTCAAACACACACATATAAGAGAAGGTTTAGATTTGAGGTAATAAAGCTGGTCACCGATTCACCAGATAAGACAATCATATATGGGTGAGCATGCTGCTTTAACTTGGTCCGCCTAATGGCTGCAAAAGTTCATACTCCAAATGGAACTGAGATTGGCAAAGAGTGTAAACAGTGATATCAAATGATCGGGGGCAACCAAAGCATATTTGAGAAGCGAAGCTTAGCTGGATATTGGCGCTATACAAATGTACGTATGTATGTATATATGTATGTTTGTATGTATGTATGTATGTATGTATGTATGTTTGTATGTTTTTATGTTTGTGTGTATGTATGTATGTATGTATGTATTTATGCATGTATATGGAAAAGTACATGTTTCTTGATGATATTGACAGAATCATGTTGTCATGATATAGATTTGAAAATATATTTCTTGCTTTTAACGTTGTAGAAAAAATACATATAACAAATCTACCTGTGGTAGACTCCTGGTAGGGCCAATGCTGTTGATTCGTAATCAAGATTATAGACACATGTATTTAAAGGGGTCGTCTAAATATACGCTTAAGCCATTTAGTATGATGTTTGAGTCAAAGTATTTCAGACCCTATAAGTAGTATAATTTCATCGAGAAATGTCGACTGTTTCTAAACATTATCAATTCAATGCTAGTTCGTCCAGGACAGTTAAATATAAAGGTGAAAGTCGTGATTTATGATCGAAAACCGGACAATGACGCGCACCAAGTGGTCAAACGTAATTTTCGAAACTTACCTAAATCAGACAAAACGAGGGTTAGTAATATTTAATACAAGTAGGTCATTCAAGTACTGGGCATAAAATATGAGATGCGTAATTTCAGTTGTTGCAGAAGGCTCTTGCTGGATTTTCATTGGAAACATAGTAATTATCATTTATTTGCAATATGAAAGTCAAGTGAAAATATTTGAACATACATGGTCTTTGAAAGCAAAATAAAATATTATGAAACACTCAGTTGCTCTGTAATACTGTCATATTGTTTGACTTAAGCTGTTTCGACTAGAATATGACGACCTATATGCGTGTATTTGTATCAAACCCGAATGTTCTAAATAGTATGACACCTTATTTACATTAACATTATTATGTACATATCTCATAATAAGGCAGTGTTCATGTGGTCTCTATTAAGGTTTGGATAATCACCAACGTTGTCGACCATTGTCAATATTTTTCAAGGCACGTACATCATTTATATTCTGCAGAAAAGGTAGATCGAAAGGTGCGACCTTTGTTATTATGTCACACAAAAGTAAATAATTAATAATTTAGGTAATAAAATTATTATCTAAACTTCACGCAATGATATGATAATTCTAATTTCTATACCACCAGCAGCCAGAGGGTGCATATTTTAATAAATGCAGTAAAAGTTTTTTAAGAGGAAACTCACATTGTCACAAAGCCAGACATATGCACACACTTCAAATCTTATGCAAAAACATGCACTAAATCCCCTCCTCCGAACACCACACCTAACGTTAGACACGTGCCACCCTCGGATCATCAAGTTACACCTCCTCAACATGCCATCTCTTAGGCTGTGCATCATATTACCACAGTCACTGACTAAACTCACTGAAGCTACATTGACAATCGATACCTTATCCTTATGTTTGGTGCTATAGACATGAAATTAGGTTTGCTCGAAAAACCTTTAGCTATCAATCCAATGTGATGAAAGTAACAATTTATCCATCCCTTAAAGGCGCTGTAGCACGTATTTTGCATGTTATGTTTTCTCAAATTTGCCGTTTTAAAAAAAAAGTTTATACAATATATTGATACGTAAATGCGTAAAACATTTCATTTCACGACCCGATAAGAAATATCAATATTAGATGGTGAAAGCATTGACGAGATAAAGGGACAATGATGAATCCTCTACCATTTGAAGTGAACACAATCATTATACCATGGAAGAAATTGGAATATAACCTACTATTGTCTGTTTTCAAATAATTAAAATAAAGTTCAGACACATGTTTACAACTGTTTGTTATCTTACAGTACCCGGACAACATTATGATACTGTAATATCATGCATAGAGAATCACATTCAAATGTCTTCCGATATCAAATATAGTATTACGAGTTGGTTAGATTAAAGGGACAGTAGCTCAAATAAGTAGATGGAATGTTTTTGAAAAATAATGTCAATAATAGAAAAACACCCTTCTCTCTTCGGAAAATCAAGTTTTAAAAAATGTGTAAATAGTTCCGTTAAGCCATGGGAATCGTTTTTGTCATTCGAAATAATAAAATGTGTTCATAATAAAATGGCCGCCATGCACTGTTTGCTTTATGCGCAAGATCATTATTACCAGTAGTAAATTTAAATGACAAAAACTATCATTATAAATGGGAAATTTGAAAAACATCAATTTTGCAAAAAACGTGCTACAGCCCCTTTAAAGTAAGGTAAAATCAACTGTAAGGATATATGTAAGACACAATTCATGTGTTCACAGTATGCAGTCTGATTAAAATCGACCTTGTTCCGAGGAATAAAATTGGCAAAATAATATATCTACCGGGATACGAACAGGTTCTGTAGATTCCTCGCCACAAGGTCTGAGAACACCCCGTATAGGCGCGTGTTCCGAACCAGTTTAGCGCAGCCAAAGCCCAGTCAAATACCTGACCAATCACATCATAGTATGTAAACGGTCGCTGTTTTGAAAGCATTCGGAACAGACAAAAGGATAGCTGTTTTGAGTTATCTGCCCCTAGCTTCTCGCACCGAAAGCATTTGTTGGGCATCTTTTGATTGGCTACCTGAATTGCGCTCGAACATGCGAGTCTACGGGCTGTTTTCAGACGGTTTGGCGTGGAACCTACGACTGATATGAGTTCGTATCCCGGTAGATGCACTATTTTGCAATTTTTATTCCACAGAAAACCGTTGATTTTAATCAGAATGTCACAGTATGCTAAAGTGTCTTCTCAGGCAACTTTACACGTCATATGAGACTTCATTCTGGGGAGAGACGCTATGTGCGTAGTGAGTGTGATCCAACATTTCAAGCAGAAACACATGAGAATTCCCACTAAGAGTCACACATTTCTCATACCATTGATACTGATGAAATATTTGGACAATTAAATTTCATGTGTGAAAAGTGTGGTAAATCTAATGCCACACTCTATTTATCTATCGGTATTATTGAATGATCTGACGAAAAATGTGACAGTCACATTGTAGGCTGCAGCAAATATGGTTTATTTTCAGTGAGACACAGGAAGTACCCGTGTGGTAAAAGTCCGCATGAACTCGCAATTTTAATGCCAAGATCCTACTCTTGCAACACACGAGGTCTCAACTTAAACATATATTTTGGGTCGGAAGTATAATTTCATTTGGCCTTATAATGTGTCCAAAATCACATATAACTGACATGCAGGCCACCTATTTCAACCCCAGGAGTGTCACGCAATGACAGATTTTTGTTCACCAAGAAGCTTAATTGACAGAAAAAATCTTGAATATACCATCACTGAGAGACAATGATTCTGTGAATTTTCTGTCGTATGTATTGAGAATTCAGTAGAGAAAATTGGATAAATGAACAAAGTATTTATTCTTGTAACAAGTCGTCAGATATCAATAATAAAGACTTTGTTATCTGCATATTTCTCTTCATTATCCTCAAGTCTAACTATCCCAGCGGATAAGACAAAAGTATTGTCACTATAATGTGACGGGATGTAATTTCTCGTGCCCCATGATATCGATAGGGCACATCGCATAGGTAATCCTCTAAGTCTATTTTAAGGGATCTTGATCAATAATTGTGTACATGGCCCAATGGGAGACAAGTGGCACTCATTGGGAGCCAATAAAACACACGTAGAAACAGCAGAGTGGGTTGAAGGCTCAAAAAGTAGGGATTACCAAAGATCTGACGAATTACCAAAGCAATGAATTATATCATCGTGTTGACAACCATCCTCGGTTACCCATGGTTTTATATATGCTCCGCTACTCTCCACTATATCACCCATGGGAAATTTCATCAGAGAAATCTGTACTCAAATTACCCGCCCTTGGCCGGCGTGAGCCAATCAAACCGTTACGCAGCTTGAACTTGCGAGCCAATGACAATTCATATCACTTCGTTGCAAAGCACACAAGGTCATTTTGTTAGCCATCCGTCACCGGTTATCTCCCTTGACCATTTCCGTCTTATCGTATTGAGTATTTTCTTTGGCTACTGGCTTCGTCACGCTGGTCAAGGGCGGGTAATTTGAGTACAGATTTCTCTGATAAAATTTCTCATGGGTGATAAAGTGGAGAGTAGCGACAGTACTGCTGATGCACGCACAAAAGAGGACACTGCATGACTCCTCTACCGGGTCTAGCCGGGGTCTTTCCAGCTTACAAATCTACGTTTTCATAACGTTGTCACAAAGTCCACTTTACTTTGTCCTAAAGTAGATCATTTCGTAGACTCCCGGTTGTTTTTCTATCTGATTATGACGTTGTGCGGCGGTTATGACGTTTGTCTTAACGTTTTCCACACAGATTATGATTATATGACGTCAGATACCCTATTTGTGGCTCTTTAAATTGAACGACTGCAGGGGCATTTAATTCAGGAGACAAACTCTTAAAAGGAGGCTTCTATCGGGGTATTTTTGTGGAATCAAAAATTCGGGAGAATATTCCTGTTTACACATGTTATTAACACATGATTAAAAATTGAATGAAGGTAGCATTTTAGATGACTTTATATTTCACAACTTGATAAACACAAGCGCACATTTGTTGAAAAGTAAAACAATGAGAACTGAAGCCATTCATCGGCGCTGCGAGTCAGGAAAACTTCGCTACAGCATTACAGCAAATTGTTTATTAGTTTTATTACATGTTATGTGTTACTATGTGAATACTCTATCAGTGTATGTCTAAAAGTTGCAAACCTGGGTACAATATAGCGTGTTTTCATTTCAGGTAATGCAAAATATCCAATGTGGCGACAGAACCCTACCTTTAAGCCATTTGTGATAATGTTCTTCATGGAATGATGACAAATGCGTTCAATGTGCTTTAAATAAGGCTGTCTTTGGGAAATCTGGTCGCTGTACTTTGTTCTTAAAAAATTAATAAGGATACTTATATCGCGCCAACCCACCACACAAGGGCCGTGCTCAAAGCGCTACACATTTCATTACCCTGGTGACACAGGCAGTACCCGTGTGGTAAAAGTCCGCATGCACTCGCAATGTTAATGCCAAGATCCTTCTCTTGCAACACACGAGGTCTCAAATTAAACATATATTTTGGGTCGGAAGTATAATTTCATTTGACCTTATAATGTGTCCAAAATCATATATAACTGACATGCAGGCCACCTATCTCAACCCCAGGAGTGTCACGCAATGACAGATTTTTGTTCTCCAAGAAGCGAAAATGATAGACAAAATCTTGAATTTACCATCACTGAGAGACAACGAATCTGTGAATTTTCTGTCGTAAGTATTGAGAATTCAGAAGAGAAAAATGGATAAATGAACTAAGTTGTGCGGCGGTTATGACGTTTGTTTTAACGTTTTCCACACAGATTCTGTTCATATGACGTCTGATACCCTATTTATGGCTCTTTAAATTGAACGACTGCAGGGGCATTTAATTCAGGAGACAAACTCTTAAAAGGAGGCTTCTATCGGGGTATTTTTGTGGAAACGAAATTCGGGAGAATATTCCTGTTTACACATGTTATTAACACATGATTAAAACACAGTATAATTGAAAGATATTGAATGAAGGTAGCATTTTAGATGACGTTATATTTCACAACTTGATAAACACAAGCGCACATTTGTTGAAAAGTAAAACAATGAGAACTGAAGCCATTCATCGGAAAACTTCGCTACAGCATAACAGCAAATTGTTTATTAGTTTTATTACATGTTATGTGTTACTATATGAATACTCTATCGGTGTATGTCTTTAGTTATCAAAAAGTTGCAAACCTTTTCACGTAATGCAAAATATCCAATACAGAGTATGCAACCTGAGCTACCAATTGAGACGCTCGAAGGTTTATCTGTCACATTGTCTTCACTTCCAAAACAGGTACTCAAGTGAACTGCTGAACAGGTACTCATGTGAACTGCTGAGTGAATAGAGGCACGTTTTTAAAAAAGTTAAGTCCATTGCCCAAGGTGACACCACGAACCTCTCAACTCATGTCTCAGCGTGGGGCAGGGAATCACCATTCAAACTCTCAGTTTTTATCCATCAATAAGGCGGGTAACCCACCCATCCAGCGAGCTACGCCCGTTGTTGCTGTACTTCACTTCGACTGTGCTGTGCACAGGACCATGTCCACCCACACGTTTGTTCTTACTAGATTAAGAGTTGTTAAATATTGACTGAAAGTTATTCAGTTTCAAAGTTATAAGATGATTTTGGGACAACAATTGGGCATCAGGGTTTAAGAAGGATTTTTTTCCACCTGATTTTCTTATGTATGGATTTCTCAAAAAGTTGGAAATGAATTTTTAATTCATTTTCAGAAGAGCATTAAATATAGTTATTTCCAAGAATGGTCAATGCCAAAAAGTAATTCAAAATATTTAGACTATTATTCCTCTCATATAAATTTATTGAGCCCGAGTTTTATATGATAAATTTAGAAGATAGGTCGCTAAAAAGGGCTCTATGTAAATTTCGAATTGGTTTCCACGACTTCAGAATTAATTCATTACGAAAACAGAAAAGGAGATTTGTTTGATAATGATGATTTTATTTGTAAAAACTGTAATTCGGGTAATCATTGAATCATTTGTATCATTACTGTACGAGATAAACAAATACTAGTAGTGTCCCCTCTGTGACATTCTAAAAACACTGATGTTATTAAATCTCTTGCAATCTATCTAAAACATTTATATATAAGAAACGTCACCACAACGTGATTGAACGTGATATATCAACTGTTTATACCAAACATATTATATAAATGAAGATGAGGATAGATAATCTGTATTCAAGCCGATAAGTCCTAAAACAGAAAGATAACAGACAGAAGTGAACCTTTGATTATACTATTTAATTCGACTGAATTTAGCTGGTTACTGGGTTTTATGGATGTCGGAGGAGCCTTCTGCAAATAAATTATCCACGATTATAGGCAACTGAAATTGTAAAACAATCAATACTTTATAAAATGGTAACTATATTACTCTACGGAAACTCGTCATTTCTGTACCTTGATAAACATAGGCTTTCGTATATCATAATAAATGATTATCTTTTATGTAATGATACGTGTAAGAGTATTGTGTTTTATCTCAATCATCATCATCATCATAAAATTACTTATATAGCGCTAAAACCAGAAAAATGCCCTGAATCGCTGTAATGAACCCATGAAAATGTCAGGTAGTCAATCAAATGCAGTTGAGAATAAGTGTGTCTTAAGTCCAGATTTACATCCAGAAAGTTCATCTAAGTCTCTAAGGTTTTGAGGAAGCTGATTCCAGAGAGAAGGGTCGGCGACTTGAAATGCGCGATCATCAAATGTATGAGTTCTGGATAAAGGAACTTTAGGAGGTTACTCAGGCATCGTGTGGATTGATATATGTGAATCAGGGAGTGTAGATATTCTGGAGCTTGTTTATTCAGACATTTACAAACCAGGAGCAAGAGTTTGAACTGAATTCGATATTGAACGGGACGCCATTGTAATACATTCGACCTTTCTTTACCGTGTTATAAAGATCACCATGTTCACTAAAGTTGACTTCGGCAAGTTCGACTTCAAAAAGATCGAGTATCGGGAGGAAATCTTCATGGTGTAGGTCCCTGATAGTGTGGACAACTTTTTGGATTCCAAGAGCTGAAAACATAAGGATTTAAGGATTTAAAACAAGAAGATTGATATGTTAATCAAACTGGAATAGCGTTGTCAATTTAAGTTTAAAACTGTTTCTTTTGCAAAATATTTTAGACTGGAGTTGAGTATAAGCACGATGTACCCAAAATTCAGTGATGTATCGCTAAATATTCCTCCTGTTTGGATTTTGAAGGCCCACAATTAAAAAAGGAGGAATATTTAGTGATACACCTCTAAAGTGTGGCTACATCTAATACTTGTCTGTACGCAGGTTCCTTGACGTATAGTACGCCACATTTTCTGAAGTCGGCCTTGCGATCTCCATTTTGACTTCTAATGTGTGACGTCAGATCATTCAACTCTGTATAAGTTTTTCCACACTTTTCACACTGGTGTGGTATCACACGTCAGGTGATTTTAGATGAAATGGTTAAGACAACATTGGTGTCTCATATTAGAATTTTGTTTTATTATTTTGTCATGGTTTTGGCTTTGTGTGGCTTAATTAACCAAACAGTTGGTAGTGTTAAATTATTTCTTAAGTAATTTAGAGAACAACCTGTTAATATGTATTATCAAGAATGACATTCCACTTTAGACAACAGTACAATATATCAATTGTATCGATCATACAAGACGTTTATTCAACCAGAACTATATTTATCTGTGTTGACGTCAAGAAATATTACAAGACCTATCTGTAAATACAGGTAGACAATATTCCATAGAGAGAAGTTTGAGGATATGTCCATTATGTATATCATCTATAGAGGATGAAATTCACTTTGCTTTTGTATGTCCAAATTATAATGACTTAAGACACCAATACATTCCGAATCATTACCTTTTAAAATATTCTTCAACTGCCTTTGTTTCCATTTTGTCATCCAAAAATAGTTTGTTTACGGAGTTTAGCGCTCTGTATACCCTAAGAAGCTATCTGTAATTTGCTGTAATAGACATGTAAGTATAATATGCATAATATAACTGTGTAATACTTGTATATGGGCCTGAGGCCTTAAGTACAATAAACATCTTTGACTTTGACTAATTGTCCACATATTTTTATCTTTGCAGCTGACTTAAATTTACTTAAATCAACTCGAAATGATATATTTGATATCAGAAGACATTTGGGTGTCATTCTCTATGTAGGATATACTATTTAGTACTAATTGGTAATAAGACTTGTAATGCAGTGAAAGATAACAAAACGTTGTAAACATGTGTCTGAACTTTATTTTGGAATATTGAACAAAGACACGGTGGCCTCTTCTCAATGAATTTCAGACAAAGCTACCCGTGTTCATCTCATCGACCTCCACGGGCCAATGATTGCGTTAAACGTGGCATATAATTCAACGCTTTTGCTGTCATTGTTTTATTGTCATTTGTAGATAATAAATCATGTAGAGAGTGCGTCATTGCTGTAAAGATGGTCAAAATTGCCCTTTTTGTTGAACAGTCACGAACAACTAAATTTCAAAATACAAAGAAGGCTAAAGGCCCTGTCGCAGGATTTTCTTACTGAAATAAGGTGCTCTCGAAAAATATAAATAAGTGTTACCAATGGCTAAATAATACTCCTAAATCATTCAAAAAGAGTTCTAAAACGAATGTACATGATTCGGTTAAGCCATGCGAGTTCATTTCATATGTTCATATCAAAAGTAGTTTGAGTGATCTGACTGGCGTAGCGATATGTAAACACTCAGAGTAGAGTTGTAAATATGGTACAATGGTGGAACGGTCAACCTGTGTGAACTTTTAAATTCTAACGAGAATTACACATCTACCCCTCACACTGAAGCGTTCCACACCAATGTCGCTTTATACGTCACACAATTTTCTTTCAATACAGAAAGCCGTGTATAATGAATACGGCTTATCGAGTCGTGTAATGAGATGTTCTGCCCATTAACGTACCAATAACGTAAATAACAATAAACATAAATTTAATAATAAATGGCAAATTTGAGAAAACATTATATGCAAAAAACGTGCTACAGTGCCTTTAAAATACACGAGTATGTCACGGCAGCAGTCGTGTGACATAAGAAAAAAAAATAGATACTGGACACTGTGTTTGGATGACCCTGACAAATGGATACCACTGACAGGTAATCTAACATTGGTGATAACGTTATCTGTTACAAGAAGCAGCAAGCGCTGAAAACATACCTCTACTCCATGCTAAAATAGCATACAAAGCACTCCGATCTACCGTAGCATCATCAGCATGATTTTGAGCTTGGATTTGTGCACACACGATATATGCACTATCGTTATTATCATAGGTCCTTATTTCCCTTGATGTGTTAAAGTACCCATGTAAACAGCTGAAGGACTGAGTGTTATGTTGATGATGGGCCATGTCCAAGTACATAACAAAGTAGAAGACCCAGGTCACAAATTGTTGGTGTCTCAATCGGGATTCGAAGGCGAAAACCACTACATATTCAAGGTTTGGCAAATCCAATAACACTTGAAAAAGATGTTTTACCCATGAAGGCTAAGTGAAATCAAATGATGACAATGTTGGTGATGACTTATACAAACGTGATTAAAAGAAGAAGAAAACGGATTCTGAGGAAAAAACAAAAACAAACACAAACAAAATGAAAGATTTTTACATTTTATGCGCCACCACAGTAATACTGCATCTATTAAACAAAATTAAATTTAACGTTTGGAGAAGTGAATTTGTTTCATGAGATGTTAGATTTTATAAAGTTATTGGTGCACATACGTTTCTGATAATTCGATATCTTGTAATCAATAACAAAATCATGGGAAGTTTTGTACGGATGAAAAACTGCATCTTAATTTATGCATGACGTTCCATAAATGGGACGCTAATTCAATGATCTGGTTCTATTGTTGATATATAAGATAAATATTTGCTGTTAGCTGTTTTTTAAAGGGAAGATGTTGTATTTATATGTCAACCAAGTTAAATAGTTGTAGATTTAAATATGGTTAAATCTGACAACCTTAAACAGAGGAGATACTAATTTAGCAAATTGCCAAAGTTTGAGGTACTACTGAATAATTGAACTTTCCAGTTGAACTCAATTGATTTGTTTTTAAGGTTTTTCAATGTTAAATAATTTAAGTAAAAATAAGAGTTTCTGTCAACTATATTTTGTTCCATGCTCAACGTTTTGTCAAATTAGCGCCACCACAGTAATACTGCATCTATAAAAAAAAATAATTAAATTTAACGTTTGGAAAAGTAAATTTGTTTCATGAGATGTTAGATTTTATCAAGTTATTGGTGCACATACGTTTCTGATAATTCGATATCTTGTAATCAATAACAAAATCACGGGAAGTTTTGTACGGATGAAAAACTGCATCTTAAATTTAATGAGTCATTTGTCAGAATTGGCTGTTCCAGAGAACAACAGTTGGGATTGTTTTCCCTACAGGGGTTCATGGAATTGAGACATATTCACTACAGGGTCACCTGCTTGATAACTTTGTTGAAAATCCATTAACATTTCTTCACCTTACCAACTTCTAATATGCCTATATTACAAAAAGCAACTAAAACCAATAAATAATAGCAGTATAAATGCATTCAACACAGATGTAGGACACATTCGTTTCAAAGTTTACATACCTTCGGTTATTTCTATATTTATGTCCACGTCAGACAGACTTTCATCTGTAGCTGAATTGAAAATAAATCATGATGTATGTGTCAAAGATATTTTTCAACTATTAATTCACCATCCAGACCAACTGTTCCTGTCCCCGGTAGTCACATCACCTGACCATAGCAGGGTCAAACCTTAGGACCCCTCACAAAAGCCCGCAAAACCGTCTGATAACAGCCCATGTTCTGACGCAATGCAGTTAACCAATCACAAGACCTCCAACAAAAGCTGTCGGTGCGAGAAGCTAGGGGCAGATAAATCTAAACAGCTATCCTTGTGTGTGTTCCGAATGCTTTCAAAACGGCAACCGTTTAAAAACTATGATGTGATTGGTCAGCTATTTGACTGGGCTTTGTATGGCCTAAACTGGTTCGAAACACACGCCTATACGGGACGTTCTCAGACCTTGTGGTGAGGAATCTACAGAACCAGTTCGTATCCCGTAGATGCATTATGTTGCAAATATTATTCCTCGGAACAAGGTCGATTTTAATCAGACTAATGAAAGTTTAATGCTTGTTTCCGATGCCATCGACTGTAAATGACTTTGCAATGATCGGAAGCATTATTTTTCAATTCCAGCTTATAATTGTCACATGAAGATGTAAATACCTAATTCCCTGGGTCCTTTAAGTTCACAATGTATTCTCCTACACTGGAGGATCAATGAAGAGTACATACCTTCTCTGACATGTCCATCCTGTGTGTCAGGCAGATGTTTACTGGCAACTGAATTAAAAATAGATGTATTTTTGCCATTAATAATTTTTAAGAGACATTTGTTGTCTTACATAGAATACAAGCCTAGTTAAACAAGCCTGCTAAAACGTTTGGAATCATAGAGTTGTTGTCAACATTTGTATTGTATTCTGGCATACCCGTTCCATCTGCACCAATATACTCCATTCCCTCCCCACAGAGGTTACCTAAGTAATTTCTTCCCACCTAACATATGTTAGAAGTCGATCGGTTGCTGGAAATAGAGAATCCTGATTGATGTCAATCAACATAAGCATAGCAATAAGTCATTCCTTCCCACGTAACCTCTTTTGAAATCGGCCTTATCTATACCTAGTCAGTCATCCGTTTACATCTCCGACTGACTTTGTCTTGTAAAATTGTAATGTTTATCACACAGAAGCAAGATCTACAGTCATTTTGAAAATTACAACAGATCGATTGCTCAGTTTAAAACAAACGTTGCTCATTGATTTGAAAACAATCTAGGAATCTCTATCTAAAGTCCAGAAAGTACTGGACTTGTGAAAAGAATAAATATGTGTGAAGAAGTCGAGTGGGGTCTTTTGGGAGATAATAGGTATTCGCATGCAAGTATGTTGTTTATGAGAGTGGTGGAGCGTGCTGTGCCCTATGTCCCATCATGAACTCTACTTTTTAATTCATCTATATCCAGATCTGCTCTTAGAAAGCAGTCGTTCAACTGGTCATGTTGTCCGGAATTAAAATTTTTAAAAGATTTGTCCTTGATTAAATTACATTGATGTTCAATTCCTATATTTAGAGATTGTAACTTGTTATAAATGTTAATTTGTTTTATCTCTGCTCAACGATTAACAGTAGAGACGGATTAATCTGTCTAAAATTTGATCTCAATTAAAGAAAGTTTAATGTCTCCATCCAAATATTGACTATAAAGAAACAAGTAAAAGAAATAAGTTAGTTGTGCTTAAGTGCAAAGGCATGTCACATTACAAATTATATTCTAAGTTTGAATAATAATTGGTTACGCTTCTTTGCTCTTTCAGAAGGTAGTTTCTATAACAATATTGCAATTACCTTGAACCAGGACGAGACAGAGGAGCATCAGATTCATAGCTTGACTCATCTTTGTAATCTTCTCACTTCTCAATTTTGAATTGATCTGGGCTCTTTATAGGAAATTTACCGAAACACAAAAACCTGCACCAGTAAATTGTAAACAGTATAGTTATTGTCACTATTATTACTATTGTCAGGAACTCTTAGTCACCAATGATATAACATTATATCCAAAAGGTGTGTCAGAATGCACAGTATGAATGAAAATTATTATCAAGAACATTGATACTTATAATTAAACATCATGTTTACATAATGATATTAAAACTCTCCGATGATTATAGTTTATGTCTTTATACATTTTATCTATTACACATGGCATCATTTCAATTTGATGTTATAACTATTAAATATTTTGACTATAGGCAATGAGGGCGATATTATTAATAACGCCTCTGTCTGCTTGTATATAATGGTATGAATTAATGTGTCTCATGTAATATTCTATGTGTATTAAGGGAGGGTGGATAAACTACGAAAGCAGCTGTTGATAAATGGTTTCCTAAACTCATGATAATGTAACAAGGTTATTATACAGTATCAACAAATAACTAAGTTTACATCAAAGGGTTTTGTCGGTTTCTGTTTGAAGCTGGTTACACCCCTCATGAATAATAATATTCTGAGAACAATATAATATGCGTATAATGTGTCCAATTTAGGCGTTTCCTGGTCAATAGATCTTAAGACATTATCGTTTTAAAATTGATCCTATTTAAAGGAAAATTTATTTACCAATACAAACTTTTTGGTCAACTTGTCTGCACAGGTTTAAAGATACAGGTATGAGAGAGGTTTATTTTAGACTCATGGCGTGTTGCATATTCCGTTCATGTGAACAAAAGATGTTTGTACACCCCACTTGTCAATGATAACAACTAACATAGATCAGGAAAGCTTCATATAAAACTCGTGACAATACCAAAAACAATTTACAACATTTATTTTACTGAGAATTAAAAAGGCTTCAAAAGGGTGTGTGGATCTGAAGGAAGAATCAGTCCATAAGAGGAAATTTCGTTTTTTTTCATAGGAAGATTGAACAGTGTTTTCATAGGGTATTACAATATTATTGTTTGTGTTTGTACTTTTACGTTTGTGTTAATAAATAAAAATAAGATGAGTTAATAAGCAAGCCAACACTCAACACTCAACACGCAACAGCAACGATTGTATGATTATCAGTTACCAGTGAAGATCGAAAAGGTAAGTTGCAGACTAATAAATTAAAACAAAATAAATCAATACATGTCATTGCATACCAATACATCCTGTCTTGAGTTGAGTAGACTAATGTATTTTAGTCCAATGAACTGTTAAAGCAGCAAAAATACAAAACAAAATTTTAAAATGTTTATGCACAAAAATCCTAGACGGCGATCGACCATATGGTCCCTTCTTTTCCGGTAGCCTTTTACGAGATCAATGGTTCTCCCTCAAAACAGGCCATAGAATGACTGATTAGATACTTTCTACATTCTACTTAGTTTTGTCTCACTTTCGTCTTATATACTAGTTATTGGTAGATACTGTTTTGTACCATAGTTGTCAATTGCATGTGAACCTTTCTCAACGTATTCATCAACAGCTTCTTTCGTTACTTATCCACCCTCCCTTAATGCAAATAGAATATTTCAAAAGATACATTAATTCATATCATTTTAAAATATACAAATAACGAGACATTAACTATTTCGTAATATCAGTCTAACATCTTACAACCAACTGATTTAGCAGTTAAATAATATTTAAGAGCCTATTTCAAAGATGATACTAACCACAAATGTCTTGTGTATAAATATCATGGAATAATCCTTACTTTCAAAACCTTAAGTAGTTTAGAGCAACAGTGTTCAAATATTCGTTCATAAAGTGCATTTTGGCGCACACATTTGGATGTAATTTATTATTAAAATTCTATGACTAAGCATTCTTGATAAAAGCAATGGTGTTGGCAATAACTAATAATGTTTTTCAATATATACAATATATTTCAAAATATTACAAACAACAAGACTAGTTAATCCATACCACTATATACGAACAACCAGACTTAAGTTTATTTCGTTATATCGGTCTCATGATATACAGTCAAAATATTGAAAAGTTATATACTTTTTGGGAAATAATGACATGTTTAAAGCTGATAAAATTCGAAATGTATAACTTTCATAGAATTTACCTTAATTTGAAAACCATTATGCATAATATCACTATCAGTATTAAAACTATCTTTTTTATAATATTCTTTTCTATTGTGAACATATTTGGCACGCCCATTTGAATATAATGTTATATCATATGACGCTCAGTGTTCCTGACAATAATGATAACAACTCATGTTTATTTTCAATTTACTGATGCAGGCTGCTGTGTTTGGGTAAAATTTCCGAAATAAAGAGCACAGATCAAGTCTACATTGAGAAGTGAGAAGATTACAAAGATGAGTCAAGCTATGAATCTGATGCTCCTCTGTGTCATCCTGGTTCAAGGTAATTGCAATATTGTTATAGAAACTACCTAGAAAGCATGATTATCATTTATTGTTTCAAAATGTAACTATTTAGTACAACTAATTTTAAATAGAACTTCATGTTTCCCTCAATCTTTGGAAAAGATACACGAACCTTTATCGTATTTGAGTTTAATGTTTACGAAAATTAAACCCCTTTTAGTACCCATTACAAATAAAAAATCTTATTTATATCAAGTAATGATCATGAACTTGGATGATATTCACTGGAAAAAATATTTTCTTCTCAATTCCAAAAGTTGTTTTGAAAATTTTAATATGAGTTCTATGTGTATGGGAATTCTATGAGACTAATGATATGTTTTAGTCAGTAAAATATACAACAATCAGAATTTGCATTTTCTAGCCAAGGAACCGTAACAAATGCTACGTGGGAATAATTTTTACCAGTAACTTTGTCATTCCAAGTGTTTAGCAGGGGTGTTTACAGGGTTTGATGCAACAAAATGTCACTGTCTGAATTAAACCTAAGACCTAAAATGTGCCAAAGGACCAAAATACATCTGCATATGATTCCATTTTTAATTCAGTTGCCAGTAAACATCTGCCTGACACACAGGATGAACATATCAGAGAAGGTATGTATGTAAACTCTTCAGCGAATGTGTCCTACATTTGTATTGAATACATATGCAGTGAGTTAATTTATATATACAATATGGACATTTACCTGATATTTTGCGATTTTTGTCACAGCCAAATATTACAATTCATGTAAATAAGATAAACTCACTGGCTGACATTGCTTATTGGCCTACTCGCTGACACTCCCAGGCTACTTAAACTTTAACAATAGAGAACCAGGACCAATTTCAAGAGAGGTTTAAAAGTAATGGCTGAGCGACAGCAGCCGCCGAGAAGGCAGATATGGAGTGAGGATACTGTAGGGGGAACACAGGAGTAGTGCCAGAGATACAACGGAACACACAATACGTAAGAGTTTGAAGATAGTTATTTGTTCAACTGGCAGCCAGTGCAGGGCCGTGTTCAAAATGGATTTCAAAGTAATCGCTCAATTAGCCATTACTTTTAAACCTCTCTTGAATGCGATTGCTCAATGTAGCGCTACGTAGCAAAGCGAGCAAACCTCCATATCCATATCTGCCTTCTCGGCCGCTGCTGTCTCAGAATAAAAACTTTCTCAGAGTCCCGAATGCACGATCATTTCTGCATGGATCCCGTATCTGTTCGTATTCTGCTGCAGTCCAGTGGAACAATCTTCCTGAACATCTCAGGCTATCTATCTGATAGAGCAATACATCTCAATATTAATTAATTTTCGATACACTTTCCAATGCAAGACCGTCTGGCACAAGGGATGAACAGGCCAGAAAAGGTAAATATATATATAGACACGTTAATGGACAAAGATATGTTTGTTTTTTAGGAATGTTTGTCAAATTTCTCTCTTTCATTGTTTTAAGGGTAATCTAATATAACTGATCATTACATTTCAAATCAATCTTAAGATGACCATATGTCTGCTACATGACGAGAAGTTCATCATTAACACCAGGTCTTTACAATGAATACCTCTGCACTTGCAAATGTGACTGTGTAAGTAGAGCAACCTATATATCGGAATAAAAGAATGGTGCCAGTGTGTAATTTAGTTATTCTTAATTAGCCAACAACAATATAAAATTGGTCCGTTTTTGCAGTAATAAAATATTGTACATCATGTGTGTTCAGATAGTTCATCCACAATGATACTTTCACGTAGCTATTTGTTTTTCAGTAGATGATGAAGACACTGTCGTCAAAACGGAAATGATGACTCATCTGCTTTGCAATTGAGCCCGCAGATGCCTGATGAATACGCCATACTGTGGAGCGAGTCATTTGTGTTTCGTAGGAATGACACCATCTTTGACAAATATATCAAAATAAAGTTCACACAAGTTTAATACGTTTTGTTATTTTTTAGTACCTTACAACATTTACAAGTTTCATTGACAGACAGTACTAATTATGATACCCTAAACAGAGAACCACACCCATCTGATATCAAATACAATTATCACGACCTGGTTAAATTAAAGTTATTTTAATCAATGAATGGTGTTATGATATCCGACATATAGAACCGCGCACATCTAATATCCAATACAATTATCACGAGCTGAATGAAGTATATGTTAGGGTTATATGTTGATGTCTGAAGACACAAGATACATATACATAGTTTTGCTTCAAGTTTAGTTCAGATTATGGTTATTGACACCAGAAGAGTTCACTCGTAGCGCTAAGGACGATGGAAAATAAACTTGTGCTAATGGTGCTGAAAGGGCGTTTTGTGAAGTGGGTAAGTGACTTAGTTCGAAATGTGCCTCTGTCCACCCAGCAGTAAATGGGTATACCTGGTATGATACGATGGTAGTCTGAATTTGAACCTTGAACGCCTGACAGGCGACCAGTTGTAATCTCCTACGGAAGTGTTATGTACTCGTTGACAGGGGCAATATGTCGACCAGCGCTTTGAGCATGCAATGTGCATGTATATATGCGCTATATGAATGGTATATTACTTGTATTACACACAAGTCACTCCACCATTCACACTTTCAACATACGTATGAAGCACTCATCTATCAAACACACACCAGTTCCGTTGATACACTTAAACTTGTAATTACTCCACACATCAATTTACAGCATTACATCAATGTCTACACTTCAGCTAGCACTTCAAACACTTCATGCGATTGGTCAGGTTATGCCAAAAGCCACATAATTTCATCCTCGGTTACCCATGGTTTTATATATGCTCCGTTACTCTCCACTATATCACGAGCATATATAAAACCATGGGTAACCGAGGATGTATAAATTTATGCACGAGACAATGCTCGTTCACTAACATAATGGCTCAGAGCGATACAACAGGTACAACGTTAAAAATTCATGATAGGTGATAGTCCGATCAATCATTAATCCCTTTCCATATTAGGTCCTGAATAGGCCAGCGTACTTCATAACATGAATCCATATGATACAGTACAACATATACACATTACAATTTAGAGTGATCAATACAGGTAAACGATCATTCAACATGCTACGAGCATGACAGCTCAGAATGATAACTCAGATACATAATCATTCAACAAACAAACACAGAATGGTTGATAATGGGGGACAATTAATGTGCTGAAGAATATGTGTTGATTCAGTTTACCTTCCTCAATCCCCTTGTTAGACCTGTTCCTCAGAATAAACAATTATTCATAGATTGTTGTTGATAATTAGCTACGAATCTTTCTTGAAGCTTTGACTGTAAACCATAAAACACTTTGATGTATTATACACACGTCAATTTAATCAAATTTTACTATATTGTTTAATAATCGTTTCACCTGGGTAAACCTATATTGGATTAATTATGCCGATGTTATATTTTCCCCAGGATAATATTCATCAGGAGGAGTTTGATTGTAATATGAACCATCATTACACATCGTTGTATATATGATGATATGTAAACACCGCCCTTTAATACAAATATAATATCATTGAATGTATAAAAATAATACCATTTTGTACAAACGTGCAAACATTTAATTAAATAAATTAAATAATACTGGCTTCATGGCCTTCAACCAAACAGTTAAATATTGCATCTAGTAAACAAATTAATGACGACATCTTTGAAAGATTACATTATGTATGAAGGCATAATGAATAAGTTCAATAGAAAGTACCTGAATTTAAAAACCATTATGTATATCATCAGTGTTTAAATCTTCTTTATAATAATATTGACTCAAATTGTGTATTTGGCACACCCATTTGGATATAATATTATATCTTAAATGGTTGAGAATTCGTGGCAATAGTGACAGTACTTACATGTAACATGTAATCTTTAAATTAACTGATATTTTTGTGTTTGTCATGTGGGTATAATTTAATAAGATCAGAGATCGAGACAACATTGAAATCAGGACAATTTGCAAAGATAAGTCAAACTATGAATCTGGTGTGCCTCCTTGTTCTGGTCCAAGGTAAACTATCATATTATCATGTTCATGTTTTTCAATTTTGTAGTTTGATGGAAACATGAACCTTTATGTTGCAAGATGAATCCGTCTCTGGGCAAAGATTAATCAGATTCTTGTTTTATATCAAGGGACAATCTTATAGAAATTAATGCTTGCGTCAACACATTTTATATTTATTATGTATCTATGGATCAATTTACACGACTGCTATTTAAGAGATTCTAATATAAATGAAGTCAATAAGAGGAAAGTTCAAGATGGCGGGCATATGGGACACCAGTTCTTTCGACCACTCTTCTGAACGACACGCGGGTGCTTGTTCGTATTTGGGTGAGAATGCACTCCCAATAGAACTTACTCGACTCATGTTCTTCACACGTACTCTCTGTCACAATTAGAAACCTTTCTGGGCTATAGCCAGCCATTTCTGATTGGTTGCAATCAAAGCTGGTTGTGCAATCAGTGATGCTGTTTAAAAATCAGTATTCGATCTGTTCCTATAACCATTGAAATGACTTGAATTTCTTCTCATTTGCGATTGGCACATATCTACATGTATTACAATAGTCTGGGATATAAACAGGGACAAGAAGTATGGGCTTCGTGCTGAAAAGGTTACATGAGAAGGATCAAGATTCTTTATTTCGAACAAATCAAACCACTCCACTTTTAACAGAGATAACGTCCCAGCAGGCACACAACGTGGTTACGCGTCGCATTTTGGTTGAAATAATGTCGCGACGTTGTTCAACTTTAAAAGGACGTTGTTGATGCAGCGTTGTAGCAACAACGTTGTCCCGACGTCGATTCAACGTCGATAATCGATTCAACGTCGATAATGGTCCGGTATTGATCCATTGCTCGTTCTTGCATTGTTCCAACTCTAGATGATTAATTGCTCAATTATAAGATAAATAGTTGCTTTTGTAAAATTTCCGGGATTCATTGTTATTCAACACCGGCAACTTAAGTTTAAAACCGATGACGTTAGCCGGAGGTTTTAAACGCTGAAATTTGCGATTTTTTAATATAACAATGAATCCCGGAAATTTTACAAAAACAACTATTTATCAATATTGTAACATGCCTGTTAGTTATCAGTCGTTTTAAAGCGAACTCTTTTTTTGTGTACCTATCTCTGAGAGAAAAGGGCTTGGCGACTCTTCCATTTTTGTACGATGTGTGGTCTGGTCAAAACAAATGTGAATACTCGGCGTAATATGTACATTAGTAGCAATTTACATTTAATGTAGAACAGTATAAGTCACCAATGGTCACTTCACAATATCCACGTTTTGTTTTACATGGTGATAACGAATTATCTAGGACATCAACACGGTAAAATACATAGGAAAACAAATCTTAGACTTGCCCTAAACCATTGTAACATTGACGCTAGCATTGTGACGTCCAAACGGTGGATCACTATGACGTACCATGCCATGGCAAGGTTAGTCGGTAAAACAACCACATGGAAGAAGGCGTCAAACAAATTTAACTAGTTGAAAACATTTTAGTTACTTGAAACTAATTCATATTGAGAGTTATTTGGGACATATACGGGTATACACTAGTTAGAAAATGACAATGACACCTTCCAAATTTGAGTAAGGCACATATATAAAGAGAAATAGAAAAATTCAATTTTGAGTCGGACCAGATCTTGTGAACATGATACAGAAGTTCGCCGTGATTCGCCACAGGTAATTTGCAAATTAAAGTAAAGGCAAATCAACCAATCAGAATCAAGGACTCACTGAAGTCATGTTACAATTGGTTTTATCACGTTGGTTTCATATCAAAATGTTATGAGACTGAAATACTTGCTGAAAGTTCGTTCTCCATTGCTGGATTTCCGACAAACTTAATTCTTGTAGTAGAGCATATAGATTCGGTGTTCCGAAGTATGAATTTATGAATTCTGTATGTCAAAATAGCTTGGTTCTGCTCCATCAGTAAATTTGTTATCTGAAAGACTTCTGGCAGACAGATTACAGTGCTTTCCTGTCATCGCTAAATCTGTTATATTACGACCTTTATTCTTTATTTGCCATTGTCATGAACTCACGCAGGATAAAAACATTTCACTATTTGTGGTCCAAACAATATGGAATACCATCAACCAACTCTACCCGGCAGAGAGAACGATTGCACGTGCTCGACAGTTGTCCAATTGGTTAATTACAAATTTTTTCGTCTGGCATTTTATTCAGATTTTGAATTGTTTAAACCTCGTTTTGTTTAGTCATTTGGGAGATGTATTCCCATTTTAATTCCTGATATATTAGTTCCTTTACCATTGTTTTCTGTTGCGACCCTACAATACCCCGACAAGGTTATGGAAATAGGCATCGGGTCATAGTTGAACTGTAGAATTATATGTCATATCTAGAAAGTAAATTAGATGTTTCTCTGTTCATTTCTTCAAAGACCAAGTGTTCCTTTGTTCTTCGCCTCATATGCCAGGTGGTTCTTTTGTTTCTAGCCACATAGACAACATGTTCCTTTGTTCCCTTTTGCAGACACCAGATGTTCTTTTCGCCATAGACCAGGTGTTCGCTTGGTCCTTCTATGACCAATTTTTTATTAAAAGCAAAAAGTTTCCAATCGGACGTTTCCCATCAATGTTTTACGATCAAAGTAGCCCTAAATCAGATCATTGATGTGGTAACCTATGAAATATAATCAGTCGAAATGAACAACTGTGAACAACATTAGTATATATCAGAATATAACGGTCATACAAATAGTTAAAGGGGCAGTAGGACG